>OMKZ01050219.1:36944-46944 GCA_900302535.1 Neoniphon sammara | reverse complement strand
TTCTCAGCTGGCCTGGAAGCACAGTTTAATAGACTGGAATCAAATCTTGTGATGTAAAATGGAGTGAAAACTCTGCAGGAGAAAGCAGCGAGGGAGCAGCTTTTAGATCGGAAATGAGGTTTATGTTCTAAGATTTGCTCGTTGGATTTGAGTTACTCTACTCTCTATATTTTGATAGGAAACAAATGTGTATATATGATTCAAATTTGGGGATTCACGTGCTGTATAGACACGCAAACAATCAAAAAGTCATACACACACACACACACACAAGAAGCATACACACACTAGCAGTATGCCTGTAGAACAGCTCTCTTTCTCTGTTTTAATTTGCATCACACCGGTGTATTTGACACCCACTCAAATTATTATTTTAGCCTTGGGTGTCAGTGCCACAGCTTTGACTCAACTTCTCAGTGATACATGTGCAACTGTCATGGCTGTGTATCAACATCTGTGAGCACTGCTATGGTTTAGGCTAATGTTTTAATTGGTTCCTGAGAACAGAGGGCAAGCCAAATTGCTTTAGTGTCCCAGAGGCTTTCTCTCTTAATGAGATATTCTCCCCTCTCTGGATCAGAGGGGTCCTGACCCACGTGCCGTCACTGGGATATTATTGTAGCACATTTCCTTCTCTCTGATGAAGCATACTGGGAGGTTAATGAAGGCAAAGGTCAAGGAGAGGCCTGTACAATGCAAGGGAAAGTGCTACTTAACATGTATCTAGGCACAAACTCATAGAGGGCGTGAGAGAAAGAGAGAAAGTGAGGCTTGTGCAGGTGAAGTGCTCCCATCAATCCAAATCTGACCGAATATTCTCTTTCAATCAGTCCGTTTCACTTGCATTGTCTGCTCAGGGACCTCAATTCAACGCTTAGACTTCTGGTATGCAGTCCAAAGTAGATGCCCTTCAATGGAAGTCATGAGTTATTTTGGATCCTCTTAAAACCGGCAACAACAGATTAGATTTTAAATTAGATTTTAAAACCACTCTGTGGTCTTCTTCTGGGACCCGTACCACCGCAAGGTCCCCCGTCTTCACCTTTCCACAGTTAATAAAAGAGAAGAAAAAGAACAAGGCGAGATAGAACGGAAAAGGGGATGTCCTTCACCTGTGGTCATCTGTGACAATGGCTCTTCAAACGGGAGCAGACGAAAAAGAAAAGATTACAATCTCTGAGGGGGTTGTCGTGGGTGGGTTGCGGGGGAGGGAGGGGCACATTCTCCCCTTTGGTCTCCTCACTGTGACAACCAAGAGAAAAGAAAAGGAAAAGAGAGGATAAAGGGAAGAAGAGTGCCAGTTGGTGTACCTTGTCCTTAGGGCATTTTTGGAATGTTTCTTTTTTTAGCTGTTTTTCTTCAAAGGGTCTTTTTGTTTATATTGGTGATAAAACCAGAGATGTCAGAGATACGGAGAGCAATCCTACTCTGCTGATAATAGTGTATATGACATCTACCTCCTTCCCGCCCAGCTAAGAAGAGATATTACAGATAGCGCCGAGATCCCTTATTCTGTCCGCCCCAGGCCCCGCAACACGACCTCTTCCTTGCATAGTCCTCTTCTATAAGCACCTAAATCGATCTGATACACCTCGTCCCCCCCCCTGCAGGATCCGCTAGATTAAGAATCGGCAGAAAGTCATAACCTACATTACGCTCAGAACCGTAAGCTTGATGATAACCCCGTGTCAAGGAGAAAATAAAACACACGCTGTTGCTATTTTCAGCAACAATCAAGGCTTGAGTGTGCAGGAGGAATTAGTTTTCTTTGCTAACAGCGCTTTTGTTCAACAGATCTTGATTTTTTATTCAAGCACAGTGGTGGAAATTAATCACCATAAATACATTGAGATAGATAGAATGACAGTCTCATTTTGCTCCGTGGTTTCTATTCACTAAATATTGCTTTCTTCCTGAAATCATTGTAACGGTAGCAGATGAATGCTTTAATTAAAACAGTGCATTAGTGCTAATTTGTGGATGAGTTCTTTCTGCTTCAACAACAAGACTGATGTACCTATTGTGCTCCTGCTTCTCTGCTGTGGCTCGGCGGCGGTGGCGGTGGCGAACGCTCTTTTCACAAACAGTGCCAGAGCAGGGGCAGGTAGCCGTTTTGACTGACAGGCTGATTTGCTGTGTTCTCCATTCCAGTTCCTCTCCAGCAAGCCGAGACAATTAGATCTACAGTCACAGCGCTAATGTCAATCAAATGCCTCCATTGCTTCAATTATATAGCGCCGGCTCTATTTGTATATGAGTGCATGGGTGTGTTTGTATGCCGGCGTACGTGAGTGAACGAAAGTGTCTATGTGTCGGTGTGTTTTCGCCGTGTGCCTGTGGAAATGAGTGCAGTGACCTGCAAAAGCACGGGCTTACGAAGGCATGCTTCCTCGTACTGCCAAGCCTTAATGCAATTTGGAGCAGGAGTTTTGCTAGCTCACTGTGCCGCTAATTTAATAGGGGCTGGTTCATGCTGATGCCAGGCGAGTCTGGTTTGAGAGGCGCAACTTGAGGGAGGAAGGAGAGGAATCCGGTGTTGCTGCTGACTCCGAGAATCCCTCTTGTGGCATTTGAGGGGAAACGGATCAGGAGAGGAGACAGGGGAGCAGAATTTAACGGCAGCAGCAGCCAGCCAGCCTTAGTTGGCCTGTCTTATAACGTGATATGGCTGCTCACCTCATTAAGTTTGTATCACAGCATATCACGACGAAGGCAGGGCTTGTGTGTGCGTGCATGCATGTGTGTGTATGTGGCATGAGGTGGCGGGGGAGAGGGGGTTAATTTTGATTGCTGTTTGCATATTACAGTAGATTGTGCAGTGAGGGAGTGCTTGATCTACTCCGTGATGCTTTGCCAGGGAGATTCGTCTCATAGCCTATCCAGAGACAGAGACAGCCATTACAGCGTGCAGCGGAGCCAGGGAGAGATGCTCTGTACAGAAACACAGAGCTCTGACCCAGATCCCAGACGAAGAAGGTTTTTCATCTTCTCTCTCTCTTTTTAGAACAAAGGCTCATCCAGCCCTCAGATACGTGCCTCCATTCCACTCGTTTGTGCATTTCCACCATTTTCTACTACTTCGGTGTTTGGAGTTTTTCAGATAAGATCCCTCTGTTGAGGAGGGAAAGCAGATCTGTGGAGTCTAATTGATTTTAGCGTGTTTTCCAATTAGGAATGAATGCAAGGCAAAAATAAGAAATAGTATGGCTGCTTGAGTATCCGTAGTATGCTTTAAAACAGTCTTCGCTGACATCAACTTCTTCATCAGACTTTAATCAAACTCTGCTGTATAACTTTTCCCTGCTTTGTTAGTACAAGGTTGTCCTGAAGTAGCGCTGTCATATCTCAGCGCATTTCTAATCATGCCAGCTCATATCGACCTTGTCCAAGGGCCTGTACTTCACCCTGCACGATTCTCCCCAGATCCTTCCAATTTCATAGAAAATTAAATTAACATAAAATCAATTAATGCATTAATTAGTGTACTTTAATTACACAAACTGGAGTATAGTTTGTACTTTCAATTATTTATTCCATAATTAATGGGCTGTAATTAATATGGCTAATATCAATATTAAACACAACTATAATCCCACTGAGTGAAGTGGAGGACATCTGTGGCTCATCAACAAGTTGTCTGGACCAATAGGAGGTCTAATGACACAACAATAATCAGCCTTTATATGTGGATGGTAACCCCTCTTTGATATCTATAGCCAACAAGGGACATGGCCTCTCATTTTGCCTAAGGCATGCAGTGTATTGATTTCTTTAACAAGTTAATTGTCTGATGATTTTACCCTCCAGCACGCTTTGTCGTGTTTCTTTTTTTAGCGATCCACGCTAATTGTCACAGTCTTCACGCAAATAACTTTGTCAAATTATTAACGGTCACCATGTGTGATTGTTCGGTGCTGCAGTGATTGCTAGGCTAATGGAAAATGTTTTACATTACATGTGAAATCCATAACACTTATAGTTTCACTGTCTTTGGAAGTATAACTACTTTGATTAACTTGTGATATTTCTTATAAATTATAGTGATATTTTCTTCTGATTACACTTAATTGGTGTTTAATTGATCAAGTAATGTGTCAGGGACAACTTTGAAGAAAAAATGCAATTTCCTTGTGATATTTTTATCAGTGCTGCTTGAGGAAGAGCACTGAGCTCGGAACACAGTGCACATCTTGTGATATTATGGACATAGTCAACTTTTATACAAGCTAAAATGAATCATGTTTGCAGATTATAATCACCACTGGAAATCTAGACTGAAACTGGCTGTGATCAGGCAGGCAAAATTATGCAAAAAATAACTAAAAGTAATCACATTAGGCTGCAGTAATCCAAAAATGTCTGGATGCTTATCTGCATACACACACTCACTCAGTGTCTCTCTCTTATCTAGCTGCTGGGACCACAGCTCAAGGTGATATGGCAGCTAATTAGCAGAATTATCAGTGACCCCATTAACAAGCCCGCCATTTAAACCTGTGCGCCTCCTCTGAGAGTCCAACACTACTGCCTGGAACCCGAAGGGGGAGAGACAGAGAGAGAGTCTGAGAACCAAAAACAGCCAGAAAGAGAGAGAGAGAGAGAGACGGAATCAACCAAAGACAGCGAGAGAGAGAGAATGACGGACAGGACAGGGACAAAGAAAGACGTGAAGTCAACAGCTGCACGAGAGTGTGATGGATAGGGCCGAGAAGCTGGGAAGAGAGGAATGAGGAACCAGGGACACGGCAGAGGTAACACCAGCCGTGGATTGACATTTGGGAGGATGAATACCACCCGGAGAGAGAGGACAAAGAGGCAGCATGCACAGCTGAGGAAATAGAGCAGTTAGGAGTTGATGGCTTAATCTGGAAGAGCATTTTCTAGGGAGAAGAGGAGAAGAGTAATGGGGTAAAAAAAAAAAAAAGGCGATGAATGGGCTGAAGTAATGATTTTAGTGTAAATGAGGATGGACAGCCGTGCTCCTCCTGTGCTGTCCTCACCTCTGAGTCTCTTACAGCCCACAGCATACAGATGGCACTGCTAATTACGTACTACAAAGGGAGAGGGGCAGCTCCTGCTACTCCCACACTGCAAAATCACAATCTAGGTGATAGCATGTTTTTGTGTGTGTGCAGTTTCCACAACTGTCTTGCTGACACATGTCTTTTCCCAGGCTAAAGTTGTCTCTCTCACATCTCCATGATAAAGGGAGAACCTTTTAAGACAGTTGCTTGCAGTTGAAGATCTCATTAGTGCACAAACAGACATATATGTACGCACACACACACACACACACACACACACACACACACACACACACACACACTCACACTCACACACCGTCCAGCTGAAGGGCCAGCTTTGACTGTGTGCTTTCCTGGCCACACTAATCCTGCAAATTCCACCCTAACTCAAACACCAAAGTACATTAATTCATTTTGGAGTGATGACACAAAAATTTGAAAAATAAGAATTTGTATGAAGTGTGGTGAAAAGAGACAAAAAATGTCAATAATGAAGACACACAGTGTGATGGCTGAGTATCAAATACAAATTATTCATGTGCCAGTAACCTATTTAGTTGCATAACAGCAGTGATTATGAATGCATAATTTGGAGCTGAGAAATGCAGGGAGTACTTAGACTGAGAAGACTGGGTTCTGCCTAAGATGACACCTTTTATTCACCTCCATCCTTCCTTTGACTGCTTATTCCCAAATCTGCCATCAGATTCATTGAGTGGAACATGTCTGTGTGTGCTGCAAGTATCACCTCAGTTCACATGTCCCACTGCTGAGTTTCTGACAGACAGAGAAGCTGGAGACTGACTTTAGAGAGACTCGGAGCGATCAGATGGCAAAGGTATACTGGAGGTGAAGGCAAGGATGGAGCTTGGGTGGGGCGGCGGTGGGGATTGGGATGGGGGTAAAAGACAACGTGAGATACATCAAGGCACACATCAAGGTTTAGGGAGTTTGGCCTGTTAGTCAACTTATTTTCTAAGTGATGAGAATGCAGATCGTCGTCCATGTGTTCCCACTAGACTGTTCATTCTAATGCTCAACACTACAGTGACTCTTTAGTAGGCTATACACAATGCTGAGTGGTAGTAGGCAACTAGCATAATCTGAAAAGTGAGAAAATCAGAGCTTGTAGCAGCCGTGAGGCCATATTGTAACATACGCGGTGAAGGGTGGCAGTTTTGTGTAGGAGATTTGTACAGTGATTGTTTTACATGGATCGTAGTACAAAAATGACTACTTCCCCTTTTGTTTCATTGGAAGCACATATGGGGACAAGCAGAGTAGGTATGCTAAAAGATTCTTGTGCAGCACATGAATATGTTGTAGCTCATCCAAATTAATGAATAACTAACTAATAACTAAATAAATAAGTAAACATGGCTATACGTCAGCTTTACTGAGTTAATATTTAATGTTAAAACTGTAATAATTTATGTTAAAATGCATTTATCTACAGGCCATATGTTTAAAGGCACTAACAGTTTTGTTTTATTAAACCTGCAGTCTTCCCAGGTCTGTTTGCCTCCTCTGGCAGTAAATTGCTGTTTGAAAAGTACACTTCTGTGTTGCTGTCAGTCTTCACGTGCAAAGAAAATCAGGAGGAAAAATAAACAAACTTTTAGACAGTCATTGAGTCTTCAGATGAGGTAATTAGCCACATTATAATTTAAATTATACAGTTACAGAAGAAATTGTCGGTTGTCATCAGTGTTGCTGATGAATAAAGTGTCAATAAAGGTCAACTGTGCACCAGTACTGGAATCTTGCACCAGCTTTGCAATGTAATAATAACAATGCATAATGCAGGGAGTTTTATCAGTGGGTGACAGGCTTAATCATCATTGTGTGAACTCTCTTGGCATTAGATTGAACGTAACAAACATTAATATAAATGTAAAAGCTCCGTAGTGTAGCTTTAAAGGTCAGTTGTCTTACTTGGGTTAATGCTAGTCGACTACTATCACTTGATATGATATATGGTAAAATATTAGCATGGAGCACCAAAGGGAATGAAAATTTCTGTGTTCATGTTGTCATCAGATAATGAGTAAGTTAACCAATGGGCCAGTCTCCAAAACCTTGGTACACTCTTTCAAGTCCCCATGAAATGAAGTCACATGACTTCCTGTTAAACAGAATATCTTTAATGATGACCTCATCCTGACCGAGTGGGCGTAATTAAACATTTCAACCAGTAAAACCTTCACAAATTTTTGAACAGTGTCGCTCCTCCTCCAATCCTTTCAAATAAAATTGTGCTTCTTGCCCTACCTGATATCCTATTGGTTTACACTTGTGAATGATGCTTCCCTGCATTATGTCCCACCCCAACATCCTGTTTCAACAGCAAATACATCAAATCAAGGAAGTACAAGTGCCATTTCATGGTGTGTTTAAGGCGTAGTAGATATGAGAGAAGACAATAGGAGGATTTGAAGAATTGCAGTGGGGGATTTGGTGCTGAGGGTGAAGAGGTTGAACAGAGGAGTGGGAGCTTGGTAATGATGGTGGGACTGGGAGGTTATAGGAACAAGGCTGGATCCCGGTGTGTACACAGGGGAAGTTGGGTAGTGGCTGGAAACTGGGATGTAGATAGATTGAGGGATGCGGTGTGAGTGTTGTAGGCCGAGCTGGGCAAGCGCTCAGGGCCTTGGTGATAAGGCTATCACAGGTAAACCAGAGTCAGGCTTCATCATTCAACACCAACACAACCAGCACAGCAAAGGAAAGAAGTCCACCATGGGAAATTAGACTCAAGCTCGCCTTTCTCCTGCTGCCCTAGTGACTTTTCCTTCTTCTTCTTCCTTCCTCCCCCGCCCCTTTTTCCAATTTCCCTCTCCTTTGCTCCATCAATTTAAATGGGTTTAGAAGCGACTGTGCCTTGAGGAGTTGGCTGATCTTAAAGAGCGCTCTTGTTGCGTTATTGTAGTTTTCTTCTTGTGTGGATACTTTGTGAATGCGGTAAACATAATTGTATGGGGAATAGAGTGTAGCATCTAAAGTTCACTGGGAGATTTTTCGCCTGTGGACGCAGTCATACGGTGGCATTTTATGTGAGAAGTGCCATTCACCCTCAGAGAGTTGCACAGACAGAAATAAGAAATGCCCCAAACATGCTGAATAATATCAACCAAACCAAGCTCTCAGTGGCCTGTGTGTGTGTGTATGTGTGCGCGTGCATGCATGTGCATATGTGCAGATGCGGTGTGTGTGTGCGTGCGTGCATTGTATATACTGTATATGCATGCAAGTGCTTGAGTGTGTCTCCTTATTTGTATGCATGCACTGTTTTTTTCCTGTCATATCGCCCATTGTGCTGCCACATGCACGTCACATCAAACAGGGTGGCAGCACCCTCGCAGCGCTTTAGCAACTACCAAGTTAAATCAGAGGATAATGTAATAATGGAGATTTGTCTTCATGGAGTTCACGGTGCTCAAAAGCTGAAGTACTGTATCTGAACAAAGCAAACCCATCCCTCCTATCTGAGGGTTACAGATAGAGATGAGGCTCTGCTTCCAATTGACCTTGAGTGTTTTGGATCAAATGACAAGAAGCAGCTGGGGGGGAGATCTCTTCTCTAATTCTCTCTCACTCCATCTCTCGACATTACACTGACTCATACACACACACGCGCACACACACGCACTCACATGGGCTTACTGTAAACGCACACTGCATGACAGCATCTGATGAAACAGTTTGTAATTCAGTTTTCATACATTTGTGATGCAGAATGTGAGCTGTAAATGTACTTTTTGCATATTTTTGTAACACTTTCATTGCAGCTGGAGAGCAATATTATTTAAGGGCATCCTTACCATCCACTGATTAAAAAAAAACACACCAAAGAAGATCTGAGCTAGTTCTGAGTGGGACAAACTTCTGTTCCATAATGTGGTAATACAGTAACAATAGAACCAATATGGATATACTGCAGTATACTCATGCCTTTAATTTTATGTCCACTGTGCTCTTTGTGCAAACACGGTGATATCTCACTTATATCCATATAATTTACTGACATATTCTAGTGTCCTCCTAATTCATTTTTAGATTCATTTCCTCTGCTGTGCCCCAACTGATCATCATTATCTACCTCTGTGCAAATATCACATCTCAAACTAAAATATTCGCAATAAAGCAGTGGGCTCTGCACTAATGACATTGGGGGAAGGTGCAAGGAGGAGTGTGCTGTAAGGCAGTGGCATGCAGCCAAAAAGTGTCAAAACACCACCAGGTATGGGAAAGTGTTGCTTTTTGCAGTATTTGGGGCATAATAAAGGTACTGTATCTCTGTAAGTGGCTGTAAGTTAGTCCAGAGAGCAAAATGTTCTTGCTGTCAGGACCGGCTCCTATTGAAAAGCGTGAATATGGTAAATTATTTTCAGTTTCGGTTATATTTCATTTTGTGTATAATGTAAAAAAAAAGGAGAGAGAGGGCAGGCAAGTTTAGGAGTGTAATAACCTCTTTGTTCCATCTGTCTTTGAGGTTTCATTTTCATTTTTGCTCACAAGGACATTTTTCTTTGTATTACTCATAATTAACACTTGATCATGATATGTGAGGCTGAATTGTGGGGAGCCCGGTGCAGGACAGACAGACAGACAGGGTATGTGTGTCCTCTCAACATTTTATGGTGTCAACAATGCTTCACAAGCCTCTTCATCCTCCAGCTGAAGCTCAATCCTCTCAGTCCCTGTCTGACTCACCCTGAAGCAATGATAGACAGGCCTTGGATACACACACACACACACACTCACACGCACACACACACACACACACACACAAATACACACAACAGGGATGTGCACACACGTACACAAACACACCGCATTTATTGCTGTGACAAGAGAGAGTTCATCCTGTTAGACTGTGTGTGAGTGAGTGAGTGAGTGTGTGTGTGTGTGTGTGTGTGTGTGTGTGTGTGTGTGTGTGTGTGAGTGAGTGTGTGTGTGTGTGTGTGTGTGTGTGT
>OMKZ01050216.1:57820-72324 GCA_900302535.1 Neoniphon sammara | reverse complement strand
CCGATTTTCTTTCAGCTGTTGCTGGGAACCTCCAGTAAACCAGCAGCAGATGATGGCAGTGTTCTTGAAGGCAGTTAGTGTACAAAGGAGTTAGCAGTATAGCTTGGTCCTCGCCCATTAAGGCCTTTGTACATAAGGAGGGGGACCTTAAAGTCATTTCTAAATGTTACAGTAAACCAGTGCAGAGCAGCTAAAACTGGGCTGATGTGCTCTCTCCTCTTGGTTCTGGTTAAAAGCCGAGCTGCAGAGTTCTGAATGAGCTGAAGTCCCTCAGTAGTTTTTTATTTATTTATTTATTTATTTTATTTTTTTCTGAAAGACCAGAATAACGTGTATGAATTAGTTTCGGCATTTTTTTGATTGATGAATGGTCATAATTTGGGTATGTTTCCAAATTGGAAAAATGCTTTTGTCACCTTGTTGATGTGAGACTTGAAGCTTAGATCTGAAGATAACACCAAGACTTGTAAACTCAGATTTAATCCAGGGAGTTGATTTCCCAAGATTATTAAACAGCAGTTCTCATTTTGTTTTAGGGCTGACAAGTAAAATTTCAGTTTTATCCTCGTTTAACTGTAAGAAATCATTGCTCATCCATTTATTTATTGCCTGAAGACAGGTAGTAATGGAATTTATAGAGTAAGTAATAAAGCCTCAACAATATAGCTGCAAATTCACGATCAACCATAACTGAACTCTGCCTCTCCCTTCATCTGCAGGACAAAACCAAAGGTGCTGATGCATCCTAATGCCTCTGCTTCCCTTCTTATGTCCATCATTATCATACTGAATTTGCATCAACTCCTCACTGTCCCAGAGCAGGAGCACCACCTTTCTTACCATGCCATGCATGTCCTCTCTCAAGAAAATCTCTCAATGCATTAATCCCTGCCAACCAACTCAGTGGTTACTTCACTGCTTTTGTGGACCTCATATCATCCCCATGAACTCTCAGTGAATATGTCAGTCATCTCACAAATGATGAGATCCGTAAGACATAAAATAGGCAAAGTAAAAATATTAAAGCATACAAAGATAGCATAAAGCTTAAACATAAATACATTATGAAAAAGCAACAATTCACAGGTTCAGCATCAATACATTTGCTGCAAACACACAAGAAAGGAGAGAATCCAATTCCTCATTTAACCTTTCTTTATGAGACTTATTATGGACTATCCGCCTATCCCTTGCTTTCAAGAAATGACCTCTATAGTCACACCTTTTTGAAACCCTTTTTAAAGGCCCACATCATAGTTTTATGTGCTGTTTTTCTGATAAAATTGTGGGAATTGGCAAAAATTGCAAGGTAAGAAAAAAAAAAGTGTGATTTTTTTTTTAACTACTGCCAATGAACCAAGAGTCATATGCAATCACTTTCTTCCATAAAAAGCACAGGCTACTGCATATCACAGAAACAACCATATTTCATCATCCCTCTGTTGCTCCCCATCTCTCTGTCTCTGGGGGGAGGGGTCTTCTTGGGCTGCAGCCCCAAATGTTTTAGGGTTTTAAAATAACTTTGTGTCCTTTCCCTTCAGTCTCTCTGACTGGACCAGAAATCAAAGTTCTACTGCTGGGGAAATATCACCATCTGTAGGTCCGTCCTAGCATTGCCAAGAGGGGCTGTTATCTTGTGTGTGTTGTGTTTCATTAAGTCCTGTCACCTTAGCGACCAAGCTTGCTGGCTAGCTAGCTCTCTATGGATGTAAGTTTTTAATGAGGGGTCAACCTCAGCTGCCATCCACACAAAGTGGTTCCACACCATCAGCTTCAGCCAGTGAACCGAGGACAGACGTTACAGGTTTGTGAATCTGCAGCTGTAACACTTTGGCCAGTAGCAGTGAGTTGGTGAGGTGACTAGCCTAAAATGGATTGCTGACTATCTAGCTAACGTAAGCTGCAGTTAGCTCACTAGCTAAGTTAGCTGTGGTTACCGTATTTCCTCAAATAAAAGCCATTAGTCAATAAAAGTTAGGTCTCCAATAAGGCGTGGTCATCGCGAACAAATAAAGGCTGAACCCAAATACAGACCACAGATAAAACAACAAGAAAAAAACTGTGAGAGGGGACAAAAAATGAAGATCCAGCTGAACCACTGTAGAAAAATGGCGAAGCAAGATGGCAGCCAGCGTAAAACCGAGACCCACACTATGCAGATAAAAAGACTTATTCTAACTTTATGAAAACACTGTGATTCTTAATTTCTGCTTCATATACACTAATAAAATCATGTTTATGAACATAATATCCCATTTCTGTCTTCAGCTCAATTAAAATCCTGCACACTATACCTTTAATAACAAGAATCAGAATCATAAAGGCTTTACTAGCACAGCAAGATTACTTGTTTTGCCAAATTATTCATACTATCAACAAGAACTGATATGACATGTAGATGAACACATAAAACAATAAAATGATAACATTTATATTTTTTATATCGTTGAGACTGAAGTCACCTGTTATGTTTCATGAAGACAGCTCTCTCAGTGATACCAACACATATAGCAAGGAAAAGGGGACATTAGAATGGGAGTGTTTCACTGTTTCTAATCCAGTCTTGTGACTGATGACATGATATATAGTTGTGCATCTGGGCAGTTGTCACTTACTGTTTTTCTGTTTACTTGCCCAACATGAACTGATTGGTTGCTAATCTGTGAAGCTCAAAAGCTAAGTCACGTAACTGCTGGATTTCAAATACACTGACAAGTGCAGCTGCTGTCCAGTCCTGCAGCACCCAGCAGGGTATCTATCAAGTTATCAGGGTATCTATCGAGTTAAAGTTACCACATAATTCACCAAGAAGAGGCGACCCACTCTACTATACAACGACTTTGTTAGACAAAATGTCAAAATATCAAACTCCACATCTGAAAGGCAAAACTGCTTTGCAACCCACCTAACAGTGAGGCAAACAAGGTCAGGATCACAGTGTGATCCCAGCTGGCCTTGATCCTTGTGAGGCAGCACCATTTGACAGAATGATAGACTAACTGACCTGAATTTGACTCCTGACCAATCCGTGGGAAATATAACTCCCCTCTTTACACAACTTTATTTCAGTTCCATCATACAGTTTGCATTACAACAATTTCACATTACCTCTTACACATGCTTTCTCACCGCAGCCTTAATATTTAGTCAACTGAATGTTGGTCCAAGTTCATGGTCACATAAAAGAAATAGTGAAAAACTTGGCAGCTATGCTGTTTAAATGACTATGCCAGAGAATGAATGCTGCTTATTCTTACTCTTCACAAAAAATGTTATTTTAGATTTATTTGGCTTTTTTGCAGGTTGAGAGACATTTGGACAAACATCACAAGTGAATTTTTCAACTCAAATAAAGAAATAAACTAAAACAAACAAACAAAACAAAAGAAAAAAAGAAAAGAAAAAACTGAATTCAAAGTCTGAATTGCACTGTAGGCACATATTATATCTTACTGTGAAAAGCTGGCATGGTACCCCAGGTTCTGAGCTAAGAACAGCTGAACAGACAGCCTGCAGAAATACATGACAGCAAAATCAGTAGAGGCAAATATAAAGGACGTAACTAGAGGATGGTAGCAGTGTGACGTGATGTGAATTCTGATTGTACAAGAAGTGGTCACATTAATAATTGCACAGGCAACCTGCCACAGAGAGCTTACCAGCCAGAACTAGCATCAGCAGAGTTATTGCCTGAGTTATTTTGATCGAGAGATGGAATGAATCAGTAAATTTCATGAAGAATTGAATTTTTTTTGACATATATCATTATACATCACTCAGGAGAAGTTTTTTTGTTTGTTTGTTTTGTTTTGTTTTTTCCTAACTTTTAACTTTTAAAAAACAAACATGTTGGCACCTCTTGGGGCAGTTACTAGCAACATGCCTCATCCCTCCAAGTTTGATCAGAATTCAGCTAGTAGTGGAACAGTTATGGCCTTTTGGAGTTTAAAATTTTGACCTTTAATTATAGCATCAACATCAAGCCAATCAATGCAATTTGTACAGACAGATTGAGTAGCACGTTTCATGTCAATCAGACATACACATATAAATTAGAACCTTTCAAAGTTTGACATTTTGACCTTTAATCATATAGCCTCCATCAGGCCAATCAGAATTGATTGGCCAGATTTTTGTGTATATATGTGTACTTTTTTGAAGAAAACCTTTTACACAGGGCACACATTTTGGTAGTTCTACAGAAAACATAATACCTGAGAGGGCGGTCTTAGATGTTATTACGGGTAATTTGGTGCTGCCAGTGGTGCTTCGCTGCACCTCATACTTCACCTCATACAATATCACTGTCACACCGATAATCACAGCAAAGTCCATCTGTGGGTTGTTATAGCTATAATAACAAGAAACTAACAGGACTTTATACTTAGTACCTTGGTCATGAGCCCTCTGGGCAGCGCCTTGACGTTGCTAAGGGATCTCAATCAAAATATAACACCTCTGAATGCAGGATGTCACCAAAACCTCTCGGTAGAGTACTTTTACAGCAAGAATGGGAAATATTCTTAGTTGGTCTGGGTCTCAATTTCTCGAAGACATAAAATTTTAGTTTTTGTCTTGTATGATCTTTTTAAAGTATTTTGGTGCACTGTTTAACAGCTCACAACATTCACTGATCACTTTATTAGGGGACCAGCACCCCAAAAGGCCTTCATGTTGTTCCTGTAGTCCAGGGCAGTTAAATCAATACTTGATTCAACATTTAGGTGTCGTCAGCTGTAAAGTCTGGAGCAGTTTGGGAACAAGGTAAAGGTGATGAGGAGGATGAGGAGGGGGAAGTTTCTTGAGCATAAGGGTGCATTTTCTGGTTCTGGGCTGACATTGTTAGTGCAGAATAAGGCTAAAACTTAAAAAAACAAACATTCTGTGGGTCCAAAGAATCAGTCTTTCATTGATTGTCTGTGTTGCAGCTACCAGATAAGGAAATTTCGTATTGTACAGCAGTCCGGAGCTCTAACTGGCCATTGGACAACAATGTGGTTGGTAGTTGTTTGCACACAGACAGTTTTGTCACTGCGAGAACTGTGAGAGAATTGCTCATGTTTAACACTTATTAAATGGACATACCTGACAGTAGAAATGATAAAGTTTTCACTCTTTAATGGAGAAGAGTTTCCTTTAAATTTCAGACGACTCACCCACACAAATACTTCAAGATAAATAAAAGAAAACAAGCTCAATTTAGCTTTTTCCCATATGTCTGGTTTATGGCCTATGTTTCCACCTCTCTTTGGTTCCTGAGAGTTACTGCGCAGCTCAGGTTTAGAAGTTGCATTAAAATGCAAGGATAATTGCAGAAGCTCCCAGGTGACTGGCACTGCAGAGGAAGCACTCTCAGTGTTACCCCAGCCCACATCCTGTTGTGATAATGTTTCAGACCTTGGCAGGGACAACAGGGAAGGCGGTGGGGGCGAGGAAGCAAGACTAAAAGCCTGAACCGAATGGCTTGCTTTCTAACTTCTTTTAATCTACTTCTATTGGCCTTCTAGTTTACATTATATATAGAGAGAGGTTGCATATGTAACTCACAAAGCAGCTCAGAAACACTACACAGGAATTATTAAATAAGAAACTATTAAATAATTGTAAAGTTTTAGGACTTCTAATAATCTTTCTGAAACATAAAGTACACCTTATTCTGTGAATTCTATCATGCTGCAGTCCACTGTCTGCCATTATTTAATGATGTCTGTGGTCCTAAAAGTAGTCTCGGATGATTAGATGATAAAATTGGAAATGTTTGGGAGTGATGCCTTCCTCAGTCCCTTCTGCCTGGCACACTCCTGCCTAATGGTGATAGTGCTGTGCATGGAAAATGGTTTTGTTCTGTGATCATAAGGGCAGACTTGGACAGACTGTTTTTGTCCTATGGTCATACCTTTTATGCAGAGTGTACATATGCAAAATGTCTAGCTAAAGATCTGAGCACTATAAACCGAATGATTTACTGAGGCAGTCTCTGCCTGCACTGGGTATAATGTTACTCTCTTTCCCTCATCATGCAAAATGGCTAATATTAGTCCATGACAGTAAGTACTGCAGGTAAGCAGACACATCAGGGTGATGATCCACCAGTACTGAGAGCAAACAGGGTTGGAGTGAGTCTGAAGCTGAAAGTGTACACATAAATAGTGGAAGTAGGACTGTGAAATAGGTTGAATACAGGCATTGTTCATATGCAACGAGTGCGCTCAACAAACCTCTCAGCAAAACAATATAAAGAGGGTGGAAGCACTTACATCAACTTTTCTATTAGCCTTATTAATTTTCTGTATTGCATTCTACAGTATAGTCTACTTTTCACAATTGCACAGATAGGACTGTCCTGCCATAATAATATAAACCTGTTTAGATGAAGGTGAAATTAAATGTCCTTGGACTTGAAATATAAGTGAAGTCTGTAAAGCACGTATTCATGTTACATGTTACATACTTTTTTTAAGCTGTGGTTTAAAAATACAAATTTCTCTCCACTTATTTGTGTAATGTGTTTTAAACATGATGTCTAACATACATGTCTGAGTCTTGTGACATTTGTTGTTGTCTCTCTTTGAAGCCATTTGATCTCGGTGTAAAATGTCCCTCTCGGTTTTCAATTCAAATTCAATTCAGAAAATAAATGGAAATCTGATAAGCTGTTGATGCTGGTGTTGTTGATAATGGTGATGTAGTTGTGAATGTAATTGAAAAGTATTGTAAACCTGCAGTTTTAAGGCAGATGAAGGCTCTAACACTGCACTAGACACAGGGGAAAAGGCAAAACTACATGAGAAATAATTGCTTCACAGTTAAGACCGTCAGATTAACATCACTGTCCATTTCACTCAATCTACCCCTCCCCCACCAGTGGCTGCTCTCAATACCAAGCCATCTAACCCCAAAAGATTTTCCTCCCTTCAAAAGAATTTATGAATATACAGAGGTACAGCAACACCTACTGGCAGTGACAAATAAATGCAATATATTAATGCCTCAACTCTGTTAAGGTGATGTTTTCAATGAAAAACTGATATATAGATGAAATTACTTTTCATCTCTGTTGTTTTTTCCCTTATTGTTACATCCTCTTGTTCACCTACAACTGATCCATTAGAAATATGGTGTCCATCATCATCATTAGGCTTGTTCACTCTCTATACAGATATTCATTCTCTTGCTCACTCATTATGAGAGTGCTCACACAAGAACACAGTGTACAATATAATGTGATATGATAATACAGCTTAATACAGTATAACATGATGATATTGATATTTCAAAGAATATTAACAAAATCTAAGACATTTCAGCACTGGCTCTGCAGGAAACACAAAGCTTCCAACAATTCCATGTTCAATATCAGTGTAACTAATACGTCAATTCTGACAATTCATTTCTAAGACCATGGCCAGAAAACGATATTGTAACTGCATTTATTATTCATGGTCATATAATACTGAGACAAATTAATTTGCATTAATTTGTAATTTATCTGTACTATTAATTCATGTTGGTTACAGTTTTTAGCTAATTTAACATTAAGCAACATTTGACCACCTCAAGACCATATAAAAGAATAGAAGGAGTGCCTGGCGCATATTGAGCAGAGGCATGGTGCATAATAGCAAATACCGTGAAATCGAGGAAGAATAGATTCATAGGCAATGAAAATTTTCACATCCAACCCCAGAGGCATATTTTTCAATTATAAATGACAATTGCTAGGGTCTTTATTTTGAAGCACTCAACTCCCTTATCAGAAATTTCACAGGTATTATATGAAGAGAGTATGAAAGGTGAGAAGGGAACACACCTGTGTTCACAAATGTGCCAAATAGCCATTATAAAGTTCAGCATTGACGTTTTATCAGTCAAGTCAAATGTTAACAAAATTGTATATGTATAGTACTGAAAAAATATTATCAATATTATTATGTCATGTTCTGAGATTATCATGCACCCTGAAAATGATTATAGTGTGCTAATAATGTCTTAGGGGGCTTCATGGAAATACAAGAGGATATCTCTGAGTCATAAGAGTACACACGATACCGTTAGTGTCCCTGTGGTGTATAAGCTGTGCATACTTGAGTTGATATTATAAGCCACCATAAATTGACTATAATCTTGTTTTTCATCTAATAATTGTCCGTTGGTATGTGTGGCAAACCTTTATTCCTGCAATAAGAATGATTAGCATCAACGCTGTTATCTCAAGTGAGCCACCCTTCAATAACAAGATCAATTAGCATCACACATGAGGAGATCTGAGAGCGTTGCCTCCTTCAGTGTGGGAGAGTGTGTTACTAACGCAGGAGGTGGAGCTGAGCTTATGATCTGGGATTTTAGGCTTTCACCAACACAGCAACTATCAAGTGCAATCAAGATAATTATAGAGATTAGCCGGCTGGAGAATGAGCAGTAGGTGAATATGTCAGAACTATAACAACCTGTTACTCTCACAGTTATTGTGGAGTGTACACAGAAGTTGTGCCAAAAATCACAAGAAATACTCAGATATGTATGACCATCCCAATTTGTTTATTCTGATGAAGAGATTGTGAATATTTGACTGCAACATGTACATATTTTGATCTCTGCCCACACAGTCTACTGCTTGTAGGCCTCCGCCTGATGTTTCCAACAGTGAGCCAAAGGATTTAGGATTGAAAGAAAAAAATATAATCCCCATTGTCTTGTCTGAATGATGATACTACCAGATGGTGCAGTAAATGATTTTTTAATTTCCCTGGTTATGCAAATGAGTTGCTAGTCTGTGTGGATTATTGATTCACAGAAAGTTCTTGATTATACACTCAATTTGTAATGTTTCCAACACCTCTGCAACACATTTCACATTTCTGATGCCATTATGCCCTCGATGACCAAACATCGCACTGGCTTGGGCTTTTAGCAGGAAATTGGATTGGATCAAGCATTTGCTGTAACACAGGATGTGCCCACCACATTCTCATTATGGTTTTCTTACAAATCTTGAAAAATTACAAAGGAAAAACATTTTGTATTCATAGGCATGTGCAATTCAGATGAGAGATGGGTAATGCCACAGACAACCCTTGATCACTCCAATATGTCAGCCAGGGAGTGTAGAGAAATTCCCATAAAATGTACACAGATCTATGAATACAGTATTAGACTGTGGTATTAGTCTGGACAGGGAGGGACAAAGAATGGGGTGCAATAACCTGAACAGAGGGGGACAGAGGCAGGTGGTTAAAGATCTGTGTCGTGTATTTGTCCACAACATGCCACACATAAATGTTACTTTACAGCTGTAGTTATTACCCACCTTATTAGCATGATCCATTCATGAGTTATGTGTGTGCATGATTATCCTCGTTGTTTATTCCCTATCCCAGGGGTTTTCAAAATTTTTGCATGTTCTGGACCCCCCAAGTTAAATTTCACTAAGCCATGAACCCCCAGTCGAAGTGATTGTATCATAGGGACCCTGATATAAAAACACAATTTGGTTTACACTGCTTAGATGCCATACTTGAACAGTGCATGGATTCGAAGTGATGGGATTAAAACATTGTTAAAATAATCAGTCATACTTTTTTGTCTATGGCAACAGTTTCTAGAGAATGGGAATACAGTGAAATTAAACTATTCCTCATTTTGAATAGGACCCTTTGGAAGCCCCTCAAGAAACGCCTGTGGGTCCCCGGAACGCACTTTGAAAACCCCTGTAACCGACTATACTGCTCATACACCAATCAGACCACTAGAGGGTCGCATCTACATTCCTTGATTCGGTTTCACTTTGCCACAAACTTTGCTCATGTCAGTGTTGGCTCGCGTAGATAAGCTGAGTAGGCGGAGACTTCCTCTTCAAAACTACCCAATAAAAGAGAGTTTTCAATAATGGACAGCTGGTGGTAAAGATGTTGACACTTCAGAGTTAAACGGATGCCAATTAGCGGGGAACTTTGAACGGTGACCAAGACAAGGTGATTGGACTTTAAAATGTTGTTTTAAACTGTACAGAGTTTTGCCACATTTTTTTTTGACAATAATTTAACTTGACTGTCTAATTAGGCTGGTGGCGAGGGGGCTGTTTGAGCTTGCTGCTTGCCTCAGATAAATATGACAAACGTTAAAAATGTATTCGCTTTTCTCTCTTCCACCAGACTTCTGCTTTCCACTTTTGGGCAAGGTTGAGATGGAGTGGCGGCAGCAGACCACTGTCAGTTGTGTACATGCCTTCAGCGAGGCTCAGCGTTGGATGGAGGTATGTTTCACTGAAGTTACGCTTCTCTTTACTTTGTACGTGCGACAGCTTTGGTTCATTTTGACTTATCCCTTTGTAAGCGACACGGTCTACATATATTTGGCCATTTACCTTTTGAGGAGACATGAAATAATTTAGTTTGAGTCAGTGCCGGCACAGTCGTTTCATCCAAGCAGTGTCACCCTTTGTCAACCCCCCCACCCTCTCATTCAAGGCATTTATATCCACTTAGTTATGCTATCCACTTAAACAGAATGAAAAGAGCCACACTCCAGACTCATGTCTCTAAAGTCCAACTGGGCCACCATTACAGCCTCATCCTAGATATCAAATGCAAATGAGCTTTGATAAGCCACAGTAAGAGTGTACTGCGCCTCCTTACATTGAAAAGGCTATGTTGTAATGCTCTATGATTAATGTCCAGATTTGCATGGGCAGTATTTGACTGCAGGGCTCATAAAGCTTCAGAGGGGAATGTACATAGAGGAAGAAAAGGCATATAGTTGGATGCTGTTGTAGGAAAAAAGAGAAACACTTGCACACAGCCTGAGTTAAGGTCTGTTCTCTAGTTTCTATCCAGCCCAGAAGTTTGATGTACTTGATGGGTCACATTCACTCATGTGACCATGTGATTTTTGTGCTTGGTGGTTTCAAAAAGAACTCCATTTACCACAGGATCGTCTGGATCAGCTTGTTCCCTTTTAAACCCTTCAAATTTGTACATTAATTTAGCAGCATCTTTTTGTCCCCTCAGATTAGTCAGTACTAGCTCACTGCACACCATTGTCCTGCACAGAGTAATGAATGGTTAATATGGGCAGGCACATGATGCAGGTGGGTTTCAGGTTGGACAGAGATAAGAGGATCTGGAATTGAGGAGATCGTTTTTTCAAAGTTGTCTGCTGTGTCCATGCTCTGTATCTGCTCTGTAGCCTATAAATTGTAACCCTTAATCGCAATCAATGAATACAGCTTGTAGAATGTGGGCAGTGGATGTTGACAAAGTCTAAATGGGCCCATTATTGTTAATTGTGTCTAAGTGGGTAGTTATGAGAGGCTGTCCAACACTTTCTTGGCAGTAAGCCCATGCCAATTTCACCACTCAGTTATTCTCTGCATTGACAGATAAGAGAGGTGAAGCCAGGAACAGATGAGCAGTGATGAGGGGTGTATTGTTGAGGAGGGGAGCAAGGCATTTGGTTTTGAGGGAATGGTAATTGGCATCATAAGCTTAAGCCTAGTGCCAATTCTGAATGCCCTAGCACTAATCTCTGTTAAAGATTGAAAGATATTAAGCTTTCATATATTTTCCGTTCCTTGTCAAGGCCAGCAGCAGCAGCAGCAGCCTAGTTTGTAAATTCAGCGCAGCACTTCTTGAATCAAACAGTCCTGGTCAATTGATGCCCTCCAGTGAGAGATGCATACACCATCTATTTGCTGTTTTTTGGAGCTCAGGATCACCTAGTGCTCCAGTGATGTCTGCCTCATATTGTGAAGGAAGGCAGTGAGGAATAAGATTAACATCTGCATTCTGTAAGAAACTTGAGAGAATTGTTTGGCGAAATAAAACCTTCCACAATCTTGTTTGGATTTGTTTTTTTTTTGTAGTTTTACTTATCAGTCTAGAAGCCTCTAAAATTAAATTTCCTGAAATGTGTCAGTTAATACTTTTTTCATATTTCTATTGCATGCAGAGAACTGCTTGTTTGCCTGTATTATGTGTTTTCTAGCACTACATTCTGCGATCATAGAAATATTGTCATGGCTCTCTGGCTTTGACCTTTGCACTATTTACTTCGTACCCTTTATTGTACAAGACATTGCTGAAACACGTCTTTCTAAATGAAGCTGTGCAGGAAAGTTTGTAATTTACATTTTAACAGTATGGTTGAGATCTGTGCAATCAGGGGTTTCACTGGGCCTATTGTTAAGACCAATTAAAATTTGATGCTGTACAGTGAAAAACTATCTTGACCAAATGATTGTGTTGTGTTTTGTTAACTTGGCACCGTGTTTTCTGCATGGTCCCACAGAGAGGCATCCATTCCATGCCTGATGCCCAGTTCTAGGAAAAAAAAAATGTGATTGTGGATTCCTAGGGGGACTAATTAGTGAGAAGAATAGCCTTTTGGGGCCCTCTGTTAGTTATGGAGCTGAACCTTAATTACCCCATTTTTATGTCCTCATTACAAGGCCCTTTGCCTTGTTCTTGCTCCTGTCACATGTAAAATTGCTCACATTGTGTATTCTGATTTTTTTTTTTTTTTTTTTTAACCAAAAAACAGCTTTTGCATGTTAGTGGGCTTGCTTGTAGACATGCATTGTTTTATAGGTGCGTGTTTTGCTTGGTTCTTTGTTAGTTTGTTTGGTGACAGTTTGCTTTTGTACAGTAGCTTTTAGGCCAAATCTAAATTGATCCAAGCTCAATTTACTTGCATGTTTTTGCTGTTCAAATCAGCTCATTACAAAAAATGGGAAAATACTGTTGTCGTGGACTCTTTATCTCACTCACTTTCAATAACATATCTAATTGTTTCATTTAAAAGGGATAAATTATGGATATTGTTTGTGTCCTCTTAGGAGGTGACTGGAAAATCGTTTGGAAGCAACGATTTCCGTGCTGCTCTAGAGAATGGAGTCCTGCTTTGCGAGTAAGTAATGAAGCTACCATTTGAATTTGATAGAGCAGGTGTGTTGCATCGCTTAACTGGGGTGGGAGGACTGTCCACAAAATGAGTTTACCAGCAAACTAAGTTACCATGGAGATATATTATTTGAAACTAACCTGTTTAGGCTTATTTGCCAGCTTTGCTTCAGTTGTGGCTTAATCAATTGTGCCCCGACCCATCTGAAACATGGTGCGTTATGGAAAGCTCTGACTTGGCGATCTCATTATAACTTGATCTTGGCTACAGTTTTGACAAGTAGCCTAACTTACTTAAAATGTAGAGCTGAGGCACTTGGGTTACTTTGGGTTACTTGGGTCACTTTGGGTAAGGCACTTATATTGTCTCTAGAAATACTCTATAAGTACATTAAGTAGCCCAGAAATGAAAATAGGCTTGAGAATGATACATTTTGGACCATAGCTGTGAAAATAATAATTCATAATGGTGTGGACCATTAGGCTATTTGTCATTACTAATATTAATATAGTTTACAAAATAAGATAAAATAAATTACTAAAAAATAAATTAAAAAAATAAAAATTCACCATTCGTTCTCATCTATTTTTCAACTCAAGTGCCACATGAATTCAATTAAAGGAGTGAAACTGACACTACTGAGCAAATGTAACATTTTATTAAAACTTTGTTTCCCATAGCAGATAGAAGAATAGGCTTAATTAGTATAAAACAAATCTTGGACATAATCAACTTTTTACTTTCTCTGGTTGAGGTCCGGAGTTTGTTTCTCATTTATTTGTTTTCATTTCAAATATGTCAGCCTCAGTCGCTTCAGTTTACATCAGTAAGTATCTTTTCCTATAAATGCTTAATACATTTTCTGTCATGTGAGGGACAGACAGTTAATTTAGGAAAAGCATTCTCTCCGCCTTCATCAGCATTAATTTAGCTCATCTATTCACCTGTGGTCCCGTGAGACAGCCACATAATGTTGTTGCTGTCCCTCTGCAAATAGTCTGAAGATCATAATCACCACACTTAAAGTAGGGATATGCTTGTAGGTTTAATGTTGCAGGAATGCTTATCTCATCCTGACTTCTTCAGCACACGGTCTCATCTTCTTTGCCTGCAGATGGATCTTCATCCTGCATCATAGTAGAATATAAAAGCCTAAACCTTTACTCTTAAGACGCAGAAGGGCCAATGTTTTATCTATTTATTTATCTATTTATTTATTTGATTAATTATAGAATTTGATGATTGCCTACTGCACTGTGGCTTTGAACACAGAAGTACTTGAAATCTCTCTTCCATTGTTAAATGTGTTCCACCTTCTTGGCCTTTGTTTCAAAGCCGTGAACATGCATTTATCGTGATTGTTGAAACCAGGCTTGCATTAAACTTTATTACATTAGCTTGAAGTTGGCTTTGTGGCCTGCTTTATCCTGGATTGATATGCTAGGTTAACTTAAGTCAGGTTTTTCAAGGTAAGCACCATTTTTCTTTGCAGCTTTTGTGGAACGGGCCCCTGGTGATGTAACACACTTCAGGACTTTTCTCACTGCCTCAGTTCTCCATCAAATGCGCCTTATCAGTGAATATATGTATTCTGTGAGCTGTTTGCT
>OMKZ01050216.1:13980-57800 GCA_900302535.1 Neoniphon sammara | reverse complement strand
ATTTTTTTTTTTTTTTTTTTTTTTTTTTTTTTTTTAGTCTTATCAACCAGTTGAAACCTGGCATTATCAAAAGGGTGAACAGGCTCTCTACTCCCATTGCTGGACTGGTGAGTTATGGACTTTACATTTCTTAAGTTTAAAATGTGTTTTTATTATAGGGCTTGTTGGGGGAGGGGGACAGGGTTGCATGCAAGGGTATTTTTTTTTATGACAGGGCACCTGTTAGCCAGGAAGTGTGGCACAGTGTGTGGTTTCCTGCCAAAGTAGCTGAGAGACATAATACTGTTGCTTGCTTACTTGATAGCTTTGTTTATAATAAAACTACCGTAAATCTGATATTCATAGAGAAACTTCATCCCTCTGTAGGTTTAGATATAAGACCACTAAAATTTTGTAACTCATCTTTTAAATTCTCTGCATTCTTTTGCCCCCTGCCCCCCTTCCTTTAACTTTCACCTTGTGCTTACTGCTGCCTTTCTTCTTCCTTCTTCTCCTTGTCTCTCATCTCTGCAAATCTTGTTGTGATTTCGGTGCTCCAGGATAATGTGAACGTATTCCTAAAAGCCTGTGGAAAACTTGGACTGAATGAGGCACAGCTGTTTCACCCAGGGGACCTGCAGGACCTTTCCACCCGTGTAACTCTCAGGTATAATTGTCTCCAGGAAGCAGTATCATGTGGTTGTGTGTGTGTGTGTGTGTGTGAGTGCATCCAAATCTACATTTTCAGGGTGTCCAGTGAATTAATCAAACAGGGGACATTACACCACCAAGGATATGGTACAACAGTTGGGAAATCAAAGAGTTAGCACAATTCAAATAATTTGACTTGTATATAAATTAAGTGTGGCTAGTAGGACACTGTCAACTTTATTGTAATGGTGTTTCTGGATGCTCATACAGTATGTTTGGTGTTAGTGGGTGTAGGAAGGAGAGACAGTAGACAAAAGGATCCAGATCAGTGGTTTTCAATCTGTTGCACCAAGAGCACTGCTGATTTTCTGTCCTGCCATATGGTTAAATTGCATTCATCTTGCATTGCATTCAACATCTTCCCCAGTGAGATGACAAGAATCAAAATTCACACTGTGGTTGATCGCACGGACTAGGAAGGAAAACCACTGCTTTATAATAGGTCATCATGTGCTTTATTTTTACCCGCTTCTCCCCTGAAACCTGTTTGTGGTGTATGCTGTACATGCTCTGCAGTGCTGATGCTGTACTTCGCCCATGGCAAGATTCTTCACCTATGACACTAAAAGATTATTTAAAAATGCTGCAATATGCTTGATTTAAATGCAGTATGACTTCAAATTGGCTGTTGACCCCATCTGATTTAATAAGATGTTTAGACAATATTACTTGTGCTGAAAATATTTGTGCATAGCATACAGAATAATTTAGGCCTAAAGAGTAGGATGTGCCTTACATGTGCATCTGTCTGCAGTGAGGGCACCGCGATTCCCAGCTGGCTCCAGGCATAACTCCATACGAATCTTAATGCAGTCTAAGCCTCCTTTGCTTACCCAGCATGCACACTCAAAACTGTCTTTTTTTAATGAAATGATTCCAAAAAGTGCATAAAGAATAACAAAAATATTAATTGAACCTTTATCATTAAAGTGATGTCAATTTAAATTACATTTGATTTCTTCATTATTTCACAACCTGTTCATCTCAAATAGCATATAGTTTGGAAGCTGCATTACTTGAAAAAGTTCAGAAATCTCTGTGATGGCAGCTCCGGTGTAGTGATGAGTAACAAGAGGTTTTGCCTCTTACCACAGATGGATTTAAAAATATATGTATTTAGGGAACATGCTCATGTTTTTCATTGCTGATTTGTTTCGCGGTTTGTTTCGCTGTGCTGGGACAAATTAAAATACCCATGTTTCTCGCCACACAAGCTGCTGGTTCATGCTAAATGATGGCCTGTCCTGTGTAAACTCTGATTAGTAGCTCATAACTGGACATTGCAAATGAGAAGGTTTGAGATAATGCTGTAGTTCTATTTCTTTATGACTCTCTATCTCTGAGATATTGGCAGTTTGAACTGGATCCTTGTGTAAGCGGTACAATACTGCATGCCACAAATGATGCCACTGTATATGCACTCATACAAGTATCAGTTTTGTTTGCAGATACTCATTCAAATTTTTTCCCGTTATTTTAGGCGTGAAGAAAGCAGTAGGAGACTGAAAAATGTAAGTTGTGTGTGTGTGTGTGTGTGTGTGTGTTTTAAGTGGGGGTGTGGATGGTGGGTATATGCATAAACACACACTTACATGCACTGCTGCTCATTTACATACTTCCAAGCTTATGAGGTTGTTCTGGGAAACCTTTTGATTTCCATAATAGCCGACAGTTTGGATTCAGGTTGTTTGTTAGAGGAGCCTTTCTTGGAATTGGGGAAGGGTTAGGGTTTATTCTTTTTATCAAGCAATTAGGGTCAATTTATGCCCTTCATGGAATTCAGGTTCCATGCACACACATGCATACTGTTTAACCAGACAGACAAACAGAAAAATCTTAACATAGAAACCTTAATTGAGAGGGAATTACATTCTTTATAGTAATCTAACATTACACAGCCTATTACCTTATATTTAAGCTTCCTACAGTCATGGATGTTGGAATCTGTCAGTGAAATAATATACACACTTTCTTATATATTGTATTTCCTTTTCATGCAGAGAATTTGTGGATTGCCTGTCTAGCTGATACTCTGATTTTTCTGTTCTCTTTTCCTCTGTTCTCTTTTCTGTTTCTCTTTTTCTCTCTAAATTATCATCCAAGAATCACAAGAATCATGTCAGGACACTCTGGATTTCACCTGTGCACACTTAACATTGGCTGCTTGTAATGTGGGCAGAATGTAGTAATTGAGACATTCTATGGGCATACTGGTTGTAAATAATAGATCTGGATAGATGTGCCTGTTAATAATGCAAGTCTTAGGTTGATTTTACTGAACTGATCTTATCCTAAATTAGGCGCTGTAATTTCACCTCTATAAGTAGAAACTATTTCTTTAAAATTCAGTAGCTGAAATATGCACAAAATCATTCTTGCGCTAAAATGTTTTTTTTTTTTTTTTCAGTTATTGCTTTAGACTGAATCCATAAGATTTCCTGGTCTACAGACTAGGCAACCCTATAAAGCGATTTATTACCACTCAAAATTATGGTCTTTTTCACAGTCACCTAGGCTTATAGAATGACAGCAGACCTAAACTATTGGCTGACGCTTCCTGATAATATTGTGTGTCAAATTTAGGAATAACATTGGGATCCCCATTGGTTTGCACTGATTTAGATAGTATTGTGATCAAAGTAGGCTGTCAGAAACTTTCCTTAGGGTTTTGGCAAGTTTATTGAACCATGCTTTTGACAGTTCTGCTGTTGAGCACGTCATTAGTCAAGGCAAGTGTTGATATGTGAAGGTGTCAGACATCTCTAAGGAATTCTGAAAGTATCCTACGCCAACACTTAAATGCATGAATGGCCTGTACATCAGAGACGCTCCAGCTTGGAGCGTTCTTCTAGAATAATCAAGGAAATCCAACTTGTATGTTTGCGTATGTCCACAAAGTAATTACTAAAGGTAAGTTTGCACTTTCAAAGGGGTAATGTAAGTGTTATTTCAGAAAAAACATGAATGTCCTAAAAAGGCCCAACTGTTGTTAGGTGCCAAAGTATGTTATTCAGTATATTTTAAATCTAGGAGTGTAATCTTGTACAGCAATGTTTCTGTAACGTAATTTCTTTTTGTTGGTCTTTTTCTTAGGTTTTGATCACAATCTTCTGGTTGGGTCGAAAGGCTCAGCTTGACCCGTTCTACAGTGGACCTCAGCTTAACTTCAAAGCCTTTGAAGGGCTGCTGGGGTTAGCCCTGTCTAAGGTTAGCCCTGTCTAAATAGGCTGTTCTTCCATGCCTCATACATGGTTGCGTTCCTTTTTCTTTCTTTTTCTTTCTTTCCCCCACCTGCATTAACCCTGTCTTCTCTGCCGCTTAATCCTAGGCCCTAGATGATGGCAGCAGTGTGTCTATAAAAGAAAGCAGGTACAGAGAGTGTTGGTACCCAGAAAAAGAGGAGCTGCGGCGCATGAGACCAGGCTACAGGAGAGAAAACTCTGTGGACAGCGTCGAGTCTCTGGACTCACGGGCTCTTCGCACTGTCAGTGAAGGTAAATCCATCAGTACAGTCTATAATTTGTGCACACAAGAGCATGGGACATCCTTAGAGTGCTAACCTGTCTGATTCTTCTTTTATTTTGTTGACTTGTTTTGTGATGAGTGGTTATTGTTGTGTTGTTTTTAGTACTGGGTTTCTCAGATCACCTGGTAATCAAACAATGTGCTCAGTACTGTGATGTTTAATTTTTTTCTTTGGATCATCTTTGGAGTTTCTGTTGGTATCATAATTCTTTGTTCAGCAGTGGTGGCTATCACTGCTCACACTGAGTGTTTTCTTTTTTCTCTTGATTCCAAACAAAACGCTGTTTGTGGTAATATTGAAAAGAACGCTCACACTCACAGAAGTTTTTTCTTAAATCAAGTCCATATACAAACTAGTATTTTATTTGTCCAGGGTATAAACAGACTGGTAATGTCAACTGTGTCACTTTCTGTATGCCAGAAGATTTTTCCCTGGAAAGACCTTGATGCTACTGTGTCTTCAGAACAGCAAATGTAGAAGTTTTCCTGAATTGGGTAAAGGTTGGCTCACTCTAGTGTTGCCTCAATAAACAGTAGCAAAACAAATGTCCAAATTAGCATGCATGGATTACTTCTTTAATTATACCATTTTATATAAAGTCCTGTAAAGCATATTGAGATTAATTTCATTATGTTCAGTTTTCAGAATGTCTCTGATCCCCTTATCTGAATCTTTCATTTCCCTGCAATCCCGTCATGCTTGTGCACAGTACACGTAAGTGATAGATTCTGCCAAGTTCCACACAGTGGTGATAAAGTGTATTTGATGGGAGAGACTGCGACGCCTGCTGCAATGCTCCCTAAAGGCTGGGACGTGTGAAGACTCAATAACCCAGTGAAGGTTTATCGTCTGTTTTCTTTTGATTTTGGGCTTTTTTCATCCTTTGTCAAACCATAATGTATTCTCTTTTATTGTGTCAACTTTGTTTTCGTTCCTCTCATTGCTACTGCTTTCATTCTCCATCTCAGCTGGTGGTTTGCTATTTGCAGTGCTCACTTCTCATATGTTTCCCTCTGTATGTCTGTGTGGTCTCCAGGTTGTGGGAGTGACGCAGAAGCAGAGCAGGGCTTCAGGATGGAGGCCGTGCAGCCCTCAGCCCGGCAAAACAGAGGCTATGTCCCACCTCCACTCCGGAGGAAACAAGGCTGGGACCAGAATGGAAGGGACTGTCCCAGTCCACTCACCAGGTACTGCTATTATGTTGACTACACACACACTTCACATGCTGCTACTAACCCACTTATCATGTCTTTAGCTGACTTGTCATTGCCTTGTAAGGCCATCTGAAATCGCTTTATATTTTTTCCATGAACTCCGTTTTACCAGTCCATTTTACATTTCCCAAACTTTGTTTCTTCTGCAGTATTTTCTTTTTAATTTATTTATTTTTATTTCATTCTTTCATATTTCATTTTGCCATTAAAGCTGTACTACAGAATTTAAACATAAATCAATGTTTGTTATGTTCAACTGTTTTTGCCCTGTTATGTGGAAATACTATGGTAATGTGAGATTCAGGTTCAACTAGATACTAGTGGCTTCTAACTTGCTATGACAGCATGGATTGTTCTCAGTTGAAAGTCAAGTATGGGGTTGTTGCTGTAGCACATACACAAAAGCACCACTCTTAGTTCCAATATTTTTACCAAGATGTTAAAAAAATGCATCATCTTTCAGTGGTATTAATGATTCATGATGTACTAATTATGTATTAATTACCCCGAAAAATCCACTGGCTACATCTTTTCAAAGCCAGGTTTTGTGATTTCTGATCACCACAAAACAGAAAATATATTTGTTTATTTATCACTTCTTTGGTGGTATTTAAAAAGCAACTTGTTATCCATACTAACTCTTGTATTTATATTAACATTTGATGCATTATTAATGTCTGCAGTAAATGATTTTTTAACTCGTTCAGAAGCAGTTGTCAACTTCTTCTTGACAAGTTGACAGCTGCAGCTTGACAATCAAGTCGACAGACCTTGATTGGTTCCTTGCCGGCCACTGTCTTGATGGTCAACTGTCCTTTCAGTCTGCTAATAAGCAGTTCAACGTGGAGCTGATTTGCCAAAGGCCTGATCTGTTGGTGTAAGTGCTGTGCCTGGCTTTACTAACTCAAAACCACACTACCTACAACTCCACTACTTGGAAATTGTGTAGCCCAGCATAGAAATAGTGTGAATTGGCCCCTGTGCATTAAGTACAGTTGTGCCTTTTGGACGGTTTTGGCTAGATAAGCTCAGAGAATCAGTGATAATATGTTATCCCAAAGTGATACCTTGTGGTGCAACACCATCTACCCTGAATAAACATAGACATGGGTATACTACTTTTTGCAGCACCAATGCAGGTGCCCCCTTATCCCTTCAACCCCACCTCGCCCTGTCGCCCCCTGAGCATACCATTGATAAAGAGTTTTTCCTGCGAGCTCAGTCTGAGGAAGACTCTGAAGATGAGAATACTGATCCGGACCCTGTCCTAGATGACCTGTATGTCAGGAGAGTACAGCAGACCCGTCACCAGACTTCTACCAACCCCAACTATGACCGCTTCTTGCCCCGATACTGGACGCCTGAAGAGGAGATTCGTGTCCGTGTGATCTACCTTGGCTCGCAGAAGAGACCCTGGTACCGTAAAATGCAAGGCTTAAGGTCTGTTAACTGTTCAGATATGTAGTCTTCTATGCAAGGCAATGCTAAGAATGGAAGCATGAAAGCAGTTGTGCTTCACTTTAATAAAAGGTTGTTTTCTCAGTTATGTGTGCATTGCTTCAGGACAGCAAGTTGTCTTGGCAACTTTAATTGGCCAAAGTAGCAAAAAGCAGCACATTGCTGAGTTTGCAAACAGGAGTTTGACTTAACTACTTTGATGCAAAGTAACACTAAAATCTTGCATGTTTATGCTTTACTGCTACCAGCTCAAGATTTGTAGTGGAGCTCACAAGTGTGAAACTACAATAATGTGCTTTGTATAATATGTTGGCTCCATGTAGTTTTGGCTATGGCTTTAGGTAGTAGTGTAGTGATCAGCTTAACCACACTAACAAGGTAGTTTTAGAAAGAGGATTTAATCCAAGTAAGCCAAAATTGCTGAAACCAGCATTATAGCTATGCATTGTTTTTATGATGCTGAAATTGAAGACAGCTCTCTCCTGTTATGTATTTCTTTATATATTTTGAGATCCATTGTTGATCTCACTTTATTCATTTGATTCATCTTTTCTTCCTTTCCTATTTATTTTGCCATAGTCATAAAGCTTTAGGTTCTTCCATGGATGAGTGTGATTTTGACATCATATCGTGGCTTGTGACGTCTGCTGCACGAAACATCTCTCCTACATCTCAAGAGCCTCAAAACCATCTCTGAAAATCCCTCTCTGACCCTGGACATGCACTCCATTCCTAACCACCCAAACCCAACACACACACACACACACACACACACACACAGTATACCTCCTACACAGTTTCTCTAGCACTACACTTCTCCTCTGTTAACACTGACTCCTACCCTTATGCACCCTTCCTACACCCTCCTCTGTTAGTGGAGCAAACACATGCTGTTCTTGATTTGCAGGTCTATCTTATGCTTCAGCAAACTACATAACTTTGGTTAAGATATGCAAATGTTGGCTGTGTTTATGAAACAGTTTTTTATGAAATAATCAGTCAAGTGTACTTTGCCTTTGAATTTCTGCTGTTTATGATTAAACTTTATCAGAAACATTTGTTCCTGTGTATGGCATGTTGTGTTATCTGGTATTTACTCAGGCACCTTTTTATAGAGTTGTTATGATGTGATCACTCTATAGTGTTGACAGTGTCATGCTGAGTCATGAGTCATTTTAAATGATGGTCAAACAAATGACTCATGTGGTGTCATATCTTGCTTTAATGTTGAAAAACAAACTGTAATAGTGGCAATAAAGTATTGTACAGTACGTGGCTCGTGTGCATTAAATGCACTTTTGATTTTCTTTTTTGTATGTGTGTGATAAAATGTGCACTCATAGTTGACTGTGCTCTACCTGTGTATAGTAGGTTTTAGAGGAAAACTGCAGTACCATACATGTATTTTATTCTTCTAATAGCATTGCCTGTTTGTAATGCTCTTTGATCTAATGCCTGTTCCTGTACAGATAATATATTTTAGCGTGGCCCTTTTTTTACGCCTGAGCTTCATCACTTATTGCTGTTAAGTTAACTCTGGTTGAAACCAGTGCCTTATGTGTAGCTGTGTTGTGGCCTTCATCAGTCCTTGTGTCTGTTTCTTTGGTTCTCTAGAGCATGTCAAATCCAGGTGAGACCTGGGAGACCGCCTCAGGTCAACCCTGGCTGGATTTGGTAAGTCCTTGAGCAAAAGGCAGGGTTTTTTTCAAAGCAAAAACATCCTGTTGTTAAACAGCAGTGAGAAGGTGTCGAGCAAAAATACAACATTGGAGAAACATGTCGAAGACCACTCTGTGAGCTTTGTTTCGCTTTGTCTTTGTTTGCTTTTGTCATTGTGTTAAGCTTATCTACACAGAAATTAAGCCACAAACATCCCTTGCCTAATCGTGAAGATACTTGGCATGCCTCCTCTTAATTCTCTGCTGAGTTGAGACTTGGCAGTTTATAATACGACAACCACAGCGTTGTTTATAATCATAGGCTTGCTTCCTTCTCTCAAATGATGTCATTGTTGTGATGCAGCACCTAGCTGCTAAATGCTTCTGGGTTATTTGATTGTCAAGTCTGACATTCTCTGCCACCGACAGCAATATTATTTGCTGCATGTCAAGGCTGTTGTGTTGTCCAGACGAGAACTCCCGCTACCATTTATATTGCTTAGGCACTTCTCTTGCATGCAGCTCTCACATGGTGAAGGATTTTGTTGCTTGGATGTAAAATGTGCTGTGTTGCAGCTGCCACGCTGTGGCCTAATATATGCTTGGCAGAGCTGTCATGCATGTTGTATTTGGAAGTTGGCATAGAGCACATAGTGCAAAGTGAAATGGTGTGTTGTGTATGTGTTTGTGGTGCATTGGGATGCTACTGCCAGTTTATCATGTTTGTAATGCTGCTTGTTGCTCAGAAGGTGATGCTGTCATGCCATATAAAAGTGCATTTTCCTCCACTCCCATGTTTTAAGTATGTATTTTTGCTCAGTATACATTGTATTATAACATCAGATCTGTTGACTTTCTGCCTGTCTGAACCAGGAGCAAATCAATGAGTGACATCCCGATGGTATATCCTGTACATAAAGCTCCTGATGGGAATAGCTTTGATGTGACCCAGCACACTGGCACAGCAAGGGAGTGGAAACGGGAACCCTCACAGAAGAGCACTGCCAGTGTCAAAGATGCTGAAGCTAAATGGCAGGATGTAAGTCAAGAAAAATCAATTCAAGAACAAAAAATTGCTTTCACAGAGCGTACCTGTTGGAACAAAATCACACAATGCCACTTGAAGCATTGGAAAATTCAAAGGCGTAGGAAGGAGTTTGGACTGAGGGGCCCACTGGCAGAGCTTGTGTGTGTGCACAAGCTTTGGACAATAGATCACACTATTTATTTATTTATTTTTTCCTCAGGGGTATTTTGCAAAGCAGAATCATCGTGGTGGGTAATCTTAAGTATTATGAAACATTTTCTGAAATGGTACTCTTAGCCATCACCAATATACATAACTAAATCATATTCCTAAACTTAATATTCAGGTTTTGTTTTACAGCTTCAAACCAGAATCACTAGGATAGATGTAGCATCATATGGCAAACTCTCTAATCCTGTTTTGTGAAATACCCCTCAGGTGTCTTTAATCCTCTCTGCCCAACTCTGGTTTCACTGTGGGAGACGAGGAGGAGGCGGTCACTGTCCCGCATTAAGCCAGCAAATAACATACTCCTCCTTCTAGGTCTTGTGCTATCATTTTATTAGATGTTGTCAGGGTGGAAGATGAATGATATTTAACAACCAATTCTTGAGTCTGGACAAGCAGTTAACTATTTTACCTGTGTTTTGCATCCTCTAACTGTGTGTCTCTGGTTACATTAGAGCTGAGGAGACAGTCTGTCTCCTGCATAAATTGTGTAACTGAGTACTGATTCCTATTACATTGTGATCATAAGCACAAATTAAGAAACCATTTCATCATAAAGCAAGCATAAATGATAGAAAATGTGAGAGAGCTCTATTTGGTTTTCTAAGGAGACAGACGTTAACAATAGCTAATTCTAACATATTTGCCCTGTGTATGTGGGTGCTGTGGGTCATCACTGTAAAGTAATGTTACTGCTGAAAGCAAGTTTGGACAAAGATGGGCGATACACACTGTCAGGTGGTGGCACTTGCTTAAACCTCATTTACATTATCTGCTAATACTGTAAATAACTACTTAGATTTATACTATAGGCTGCTTAGTTTCTGCATTCCCCTAAAAATATATTCATAACGTTTTGTTTTCCATGATGTTGGTTGTAAGCATTAACCAACGGCACTTACCCTTTATCCTAGAGTCATCAGCCTCTGCCTTTATTCATGCAGTGAAGTTTAGGGATTCATTGCAGAGGACAATTTATTTCCTCTTCAGTACTGAGGGGAACATGTCCCCTGTGTCCCCCCTGTTTCCTACGGCCTTGGAAATATTAATAATGACATGCCCATGCATTCAGTTATCATCACTTACATACACAGTGTAAAATAGATGGGGAACATTAGTGCTGTTGTCTTATGCATTTGTATCAGGATTTGACAAAGTGGAAGAATCGTCGCAGGAGCACCAACTCTGACCTCCGTAGGAAGTTGCAAGAACGGGAGCATGTCACTAATCAGATGACCAATGGGGCTGTGACCTGTGTCAGGGAGAATGGAACACATGGTGGGCTGCCAGAAAGGTAGGTACACTCATACTGCATATGGGATATGAGACATAAACCATACTCTCTTAAACCTTTGAGCTACCAAGTGCATTTGTAATGTGTCAGTATGTTTGAAAGACTGCTGACCTAACTTGATACCTGTTGAGAATGCTGCAGTAAACTGATGTAATGTGACACACCTTCCCCCTCCCATCTTTATTTATGCCCTCTCCTCTCTCTGTTACATCTGCTCCTCTTTCCTTACATGCCAAATTCCCCAGAGACCCGCAGTCACCGAGCAGCCAAAACCCTGCCCCCTCTTCTTCCTCTACCTCTCCTGCATTAAAATCATCTTGCTGTGATCTTCAACCCCGCACTCGAGCTCTCCTGGCTCGTAACTACACCACAGACGCCTCCTTCAGCCCCACGGCTCCATATAATCCCCACAACCCGGCCCACACTCAGGTAAGCACAGTTCTGTTGTTCTGACCTTGATGTGCGTGCCTTTGGCAGTGTTTAGCTCAGTGTACTTGCAAGTGTTGTGATGATTGAAAGCAAAAAAAAAAAAAAAATTGAAATACAGGTTCAGTTGTACACAGTCGGATTTACCACTTGTGTCAAATGTTGCTGTTTTCAAGCTGTTAACTTTACCTTTTGGATGTGAGGAGAGTGCTTACTCTAGCCAATGTCAATTTATTCATACCCAGGAACCTCCCATTGGTGCAATGCCTGGCTCTGATGCCACTTTCTTGGCAGAGGAGGCTCACTCTGGCTCGTTAGCCTCAGATGGAGCAGGAGTTACCACACCTTCTCTGGACTACCCCTTCAGCTCTCAGACCCAAGCCAAGGCCCAGGGCAGCACAACTTCTCTCCAACCCGCATCTCAATTGGGCCAGCCTGGAAGTGTTTTTGCAGACCAATTCTCCTCTCCAGTCACGACCATACTGCCAAAAGACACCATAACACCAACTTGTGCCAATGATTCAGCAGCAGCTGTCACAAATGGTCCCATTTCTGCTATGACCACTGGTTTGAGTCACATGGAAGTCTCCTCTGTGGATCCCAAAGTTCCCATCTTTCACCAGACAACAGTTGATGCTCTGAAGTCCCAAGGAGAAGCCAAGCAGACATCTGGGGAGGCCTCTGACCAGCTGGCCCCAGGCTCCCACAAGTATATCTCCCGAACCGGGTCATGGTCAGGCTCAGCCAGTCTTCCCCGGGGTTACCGGAGGTCAGAGGGCTCATCTCGTCTCTCTGCTGTCGTCACAGCCAGACCCTATGGGACCAAGCCATCCAGAGTGTCCTCACTGCCCAGACTGTGCAATGTGAGTTCATTGGTTATGGCCACTGTACATCTAATGTGCATACACCTTCTGTTTACCTCAAATATACCAGTGGCGGTGGTGGAGATAGGTTGTGGGATTGGGATAAGAAACCCGTAGAGATGGCTTTGAGTCATTGCTTGAATATAGATTGCCCGATGTCATATATGAGGTTTAAAGTGGAAAGAGTGCCCACCTGCTGATTTTGTTTCAGATAGCCTGGACCGTTAAAAGTCTGGCTTTGCTAGATAGTAGGGCAGAGGGAGGTGTGTGGGGACTTGTTAGTCTGCCAAATAGGCTGAAGCTAGTTAATGTAATGCCTTGAAGTAGGACTTAAAGAGAGCATTTCCTGTGTGTGTGTGTGTGTGTGTGTGTGTGTGTGTGTGTGTGTGTGTGTGTGTCCATGCATGTGTGAGAGAGAGAACTGTATGTGGGAGATCTTGTGTTACCTTTGTTTTCCCAGATCGCCTTTCCTATTAATAATACAAATGCTGTTGCACCATTGTGGCTTGTGTCAAGTCACTGAAAGCTTAAAAAATTTCACTCACCTACTTTCGTTGGCTACAGAAGTTCAGCTACAAGGTTTAAGGTTTTATTTTGAAGGCATCTGAGCTTACTTACTTTCTAATGCCGCAGCGTAAATTGCGTGGTTAAAATCATACAGGTGCTCATATACCTGAATTTGTCGTTATTAAAGGTCTTCATTCTCATCCCTCTGAGTACACCTTGTTTTCGTTCATCTCTAGGTAGATGACAACAAAACCTCTCTGAACAGTGAGAGAGACAGATCCCTGCAACCTATCAGACCCACCCTCAGCAGACAGGCTGCGACCTCCCAGATGAAGGGTCAATATCAAGCCTCAGTCAGACAGAACAGTGGTAACCAGGAAGCCAAGCAAAATGGTGAAGAAGAGAGGGACGAGGGGAAATATACTAGTTCATTCAGCCTTTCTTCCTACCAGACCAGTAGCTATCGGCACCAAACCTACAGCCAAACCCAGCCTCTACCCCAGCCCTACTCCAGCCTGCAGTCCCACCACAGTAAAACCTTGTCTCTGCCATCTAATCTACCTACTGATCCCTCAGAGGTATGTTCTTTGTTGCAGTTTTCTCCTGTAAGCTTGATGCATACTTTGTGTATATTTTGTCTATGTGTAACCTCGAACCTTTATAATGGTTGAATCTTAGAATTTAATATAGTGGAACACAAGAATATTTAATTTGTGCCCTATTTATCCGTTGCTGGACCTCTGTAGCATGCCACCAAAGTTTCTGGTTTCCATCAGGAAGCACAAGACATTGGATCACAGGGTGTCAACTTTACTTGTGGGTGGTGTGTACTGTATGTGTGTTCCTCAGGTGCATCACCGTGACATGAGAGTGAGTCTTAGTCTTAAACCTAACAGCAGACCAGACTTTGGCTTCCAGACTCATTGGGACTCCACCGGAGCAAGAGTCAAATTTGTTCAATCTGGTAAGATTTTACTAACACTAGCTTGCTAAAATTTTCACAGTTATATTGCATGTTTGGTTTAGGGTTAGGGTTTGATACAGCATAGTACAGGTACATTTTTTATTTAGTAATTTGTTTTTGCTTGAAACTTTAAACTCTGGGACAGGGCTTTTCTAGTGATGAGAATGGTTGTGCTAGTCACTCTAAATTTGCTCTCATGAATTTCATTTTCAAAGAAGATACTTGAAAACACTCAAAAACAGTGATGCAAGACATTTACATGTAGACATACTGGCAGCAGAGACAGACAAAAAGTTATATCAAAAGTTGTTCAAGATGTTAATAAGGCAATTTATGGAGAGCCATGATGGCAGAGGACACAAAGTTCATGCCGTAATGAGCTTTTCTTAAAAGATGAAGGATCTGTACCTGCAGCTGAATGAGAGGGAGGTATAATATGGGCTGAAAGTCATCACTACTTTCCTTATACATTCAGGGTCTGTTTTTTATGCTAATAAGAAAGGAAGTCAAAGTTTTAGTTTGCCCAAACAGATTAGAATGCAGGCCAACATGACCAGGGAAATAGCCAGTGATGTAAAGACGATCATGAGTATTTAATGAGATGTGAGAGTTGTGACCCACTTACACTGCTGGGCAGTTTTGGCTTACTGACCTAGTCCTCAGCTTATGACCTTAAACCCTAGTGCTCAGCTCTGCTTCTTAGTTTTCAATTTGTGTTTAACAACTCATTCCTCATGTTTGACCCTTTTATCTTGTCCTATCCTTACTGTCAACTCCTCCTTTCTTGTCTCGGTGCCTGTTCCTCTGTCTTCAGGCAGTCCAGCAGAGCTTTGCCAGTTGCATGTAGATGATGAGATTGTTGCTGTTGATGGAATTGCTGTGGCACATATGAGCTACGACCAGTGGAAGAACACCATGACATCTGCCCTGCAAAATGGCAGTCTTGCCATGGACATTCGACGCTATAGCAACAAAGGTAAGAGAATGGCCCAAGAAAATGAGATAATAATGTGAGCTTTTTGTGTCTCAAAATCTTTTATGCACTCCTTTGTCTATGAAATATTAATTTCTAACCTGCTGCTGTGGTCACAAATGGTAAATTCCTTTAGCAACAGGGGTGTCATTTTGCCGTGTGGCCTTATTTTTGATGGTGGGTTATTATTACCAGACTGGAGCAGCATTGATGGGAATCATCACAACCAGGTATTTCAGAGCAGGAAGACCCTCAATCTGACTGCTGCAGCACCTCTGCTGATAGGTCGCCCTGATCATCATGCCAACAACGCTGCCTCTGCAGAAACCACAGTCATGACCTCATCCAAAAACAATGGGCAGGCAGTTAACGTGAGCAACAAAATTTACTCTGTGATCACTTTCATTCAAAATAGATGGAATCGAAATTCCCCAGTTCTGGCAGTGTGACTTAATAAATGCTGCTGATTATATAAAGCTTTGTGTTTTTTCACAGGGTATGGACTGTAAAAGCATGGATGGAGATTTTTCTGACAACTCCAGGATTGCCAGGAGTAAAGGTAAAAACAGGCACAACTCTACTACAGGATTACAGGTCCAAACAACAACATTGGGCAACTTTGCAGCTACTGCTCTCATATTTTACCTTATGTTTCCTTCCTCTTTATGTAGATTATAAACATATTATTAGGAAAAATCAGAAAAGGAGAGCAGAGTTTTTCAGACAAAAAGGTAAACTCTAGGTTAAATGTTGGCTCCTTGCAGAAGCTGTTGGTGGCTGTTGCTTTGCTTGTTGGTAATTGTAAAGCCTTTAAAAAACAACAACCACTGTAGGAATTTATTCAAGAGACTAGTGGAATGGTCTCAGTAGAAAACACCCAATAATACGTTCTGTCTTTGTGCAATCTTATGCAACAATGGCACTTGTGTGCAACTGTACTCAACTGTCCTCAGAGCACTGATGACAGCTGTAATGTAATAATGCATTAGACATGCAGCAGATGCTCCCAGTTATATAGGATGTCTTCTGTGCTAATTTTGTATTACGGTATTATTATGATATATTATTTTCATGATTATTGAGGTCTTTTGCACAGCCAGACATGGTGATAGTGATTTAATAATTCTTTGGGTTTGGTCATGAATCAGGTGTGATGTGTGTTCTAAAAATAATCTCTCTTCAGTATCTGCAGCATTCAGCTCATGGGTTTACTTATGCGGTAAATGTTTACACTGTGTGGCCATACACATTTGATTTTGTGGTGTGCTTTTGAGCAACATGCTAGAGTCCAGATGCTAATAAGGCATGCGCAGCTAAAACAAGCTTGCTCTCCACAAACCTCTGTCTTCTTCAGTGTTTGCTGTGTGGTGTATTTACACTGGGGATACATTAGCAGATCACTGGGAAGATTTACCCCAGACTTGCCCATCTAAAAATCGCAGTGAAATCCCAATTAGAGACTTGGTCAGGAACAGTGTTTGGCATAGATTATCTGGTAGTGTGTGGGGTTTACAGATTGAATCTTAGCCACACTGATCGACTCACAGACTGATGTGAGCTGCCCCAGTAAAGTCAAACCTGTGATATTTACAACCTGTCATCGGCTCAGAATCTGAACAAGTTCTATGTGGGGATCGAAGTTTCATTATAGCAGTGACTGCCTATAGCCAATGAAAGCTGAATTTACAGTGAGGTGAGACAGAAGTAGTGCAAGTGACATATCAGGACTCAGCAGGATAAGTGGATTTAGATTAATGTTAGTATCTCCACTTTAGTCTCAACGTACAGTATTTATGACAGAGACAAAATCTGAAAGTAGTTTTATTTGATGGAGTGTATTTTCAAAATTGTTTTTGATTCTTAAACTGCTAGTGTGTCCCCAACCTTAATGTGATGTATGTAAAGCCCACATGAGATTATAGAGCACATAACCGATGGCTTTGTTTTCTAATCTAGGAGGCTCAGAATCTGCAATATCTGATGTAAGTAACACTGAACACTGGGGGTGTTTGTGTGTATGTGCATGCATGTTTACATGTGTGTGGTAAAAGTGGTTGTGTATTGCATTGTGAACATAGATAGATAGATAGATACTTTATTCATCTCCAAGAGAAATTCACAGCCAAGAGAAATTCACAAGGTTTAGCCTATGTTTGTGCATCACCAGCTCAAGGTGCCATCCCTCAGTCCATCCTCATCTGGCTGGTCATGGGACCATGAAGAGGAGCGCAGGCGCCAGGAGAAGTGGCAGGAGGACCAGGAGCGCCTCCTACAGGTCAAGACAATTGCCAGAACTGAACTGCAGAAGGAGGGAAAATGCTCCTTGTTACCCCAGAGAGGGCAATCAGTCACAATGCTGTCTTATGTCCTGATTTGAAACCCATAAGTTTAGTGCAAATCACACAAAGTTCATACAAGACAATAGAAAACATCACAGCTAGGAAAACTATGGATTCAGCAACTGGTGGTAGTGATAACCCATGACTTATTTCCTTTATGTCTGCAAGTGTGTTCACTTTGTGGAAGATTTAACTGGTTTGAGCTATGTGTGTCTGTTTTTCAGGAGCAGTACCAGCGCGATCAGGAGAGGCTGGAGGCTGAGTGGCGGAAGGCACAACAAGATGCAGCCAGCGAGGTAGTACAGGAGTACAGAAGGCCAGAGGTAAATTTGTGTGGTTTATGGAATCTAATCCAGGCTTCAGCCACACTTTTAATCATAACTGAAATTATTCAAGGAAACACATTTGGTGTATGGTCATAATTATGAACATACCTCAAATGTCAAAGGTGAAACCCGGAGGTTTAACTGAAATAAATATGCATAACCATGCTTATATATTAACTAACCTGTTGCTAGTTTTTCAAGGAATATCACACATGGAGAGAAACCAGTGGAAACCTAGACACCATATCCAGCTTACTAAAATTCTGTCAGATACTTACTCCAATGCATATACTAAACAGACCATTGGCATCATGTTAGGATGCAACTAATTAGAAAAGGCATGCTGCAGGTGAGAAGAGAAAAACATTAATTACCATTATAGTAAGCTTGTCTCAGTACCGTGAGACAGGTGGCAAGGAGACCCTGTAAAACAGAAATTAGCCACAAGCGTGTCCCTTCCTTAGCACCCAATTGCAGCAATAAAGTGAGTTATGTTACACAAAGCATATAAAAGTACATACAAATATGGAAATGCACAGCCCATAGGACAGATAATACATAGCCTATTAATTGCCAGTTTTTGTACTGTGCATCATATTTGGTGCCAGATGATGTGACTAGAAAGTAGCACCAGAGATCAGCCTGTAGGTGGCCAATTCCCTATTTTTCATCATTAGGTGTCAGTCTTTACTCAGATTTGGGTTTGGGGTTTGGTTCCTCTTTAACTTAGTCATCGCCTCTTTGCCCAGCTAATATTATTCTGTGTTGCTGGTTTCTCCTGTTGGCTGTGCAGAGGAAAGTTTCCATCCAGAAGACCACTTTCTGTGTGTGCACTGACACTTAGATTTTGATAACACATAGTGACCCCTGTTCTCCAATGTAATTCATGGATTCAAACTAAAATTTTGGATAGTCCCATTTCTTGGGGCATATAATCGCAGTCAGTATTCAGGACATGGCTCTGTAATATCCACATATCATGGACCAACAGTCACTGTCCGCCCGAGCCTCTCCAGCCCCTCCATCTGTCCCAGCGCTTTCTTCCCTCAGCTTGACTGATGGTGGCAGCATGTTTTTGGCACCCCCTCCTTTTTTTTAAATCCTCACCAGTATAATCTGTTTTATACAAGAATGGTTGAAGTGTGAACTCTGATAAATTGTTGTTGCAAATGTTGTAATCCATTTTTAACAGTCTTGGCATAGCTGATCCTGAAACTCAGACTTTAAATAAAAATACTGAGTTGGTATTTTTAATTGGAAGCACTGACACTTATGTTTGCCCAAGGGCCTACTAAATTAAATGTATGTTTTCTAGTGGTGCCTTCATTTAAACTGTTTTGCTAAGAACCCCTTGAGAACCTCTCCAGGGTGCTTAGGGCCCACTTTTGATAACCAGTTCTCTGAAGTGATTCATGTATTTGCAGCTGAACACCTGTGAGATTACCAATGGTGTTGTGAGCTCTGCCAGTACCCAGCTCCCTGTGAATGGAACCACAAACAAAAACAAAGACGTTGGATGGAGCCCCGAGTGGGAGGATTTGAAAGAGGCAGGGTCAAAACCTCAGAGAAATGGGCAAGGAGTGCTGAGTGACAAGATTACAGAAGGAGACTGGTAAATAAACTTTTACTCCACTTTGTTTTGATACCACCGCCACTGTGCAATTGCTTCACTTCCTGCTGTGCAACCATTATACATACAGCACACACAACCACTGTGGTTAATTTTGTTTGATTTGGGTAAAGTCTCGAGCAGTTTTGTGACATTTCTTGCCCTTGTTTCTTGTAACTTGGCATGGTGTCTCTTTCCTACACTGCTTTTGCTGATTCTCCACTCTTGCTGCTCTTTTTGCTGGGTGTTATTGCTGCTAATGCTGTGCCTCAGGGCTGCAGACTCCTGTGGCTTTGCCCAGCTGTCTCCTGCACACAGGTCAGTGCAAGCTTAGCTCAGTTTCCTCTTTGTTTTTTCCAAATACTTAGGCCTGGACACTTAATATGTCAAGCTCTGGGTATACTCTGGGTGTGGGTCCTACAGTAGCACATTTCAGTTTGTTCTTTAAGAATGTCAGCAAATCTAGATGATGTATTCAAATGTTTGATTAATGTGCACTGATCTGTACAAGTTGACATTAACTAAAAAAAATGTTACAGTGCTTTGAACCATATCTAACCGAGACCAGAATGGCCAGGGGGATTTTCTGGCACAGAGTTATTTTATTTTTGTTTTTTCCTTTAAAAAAATGCTGATTACGGATAAGGTTTAGATAAAAAAAAGCTTGAATCATACTACTCGCATAGGAAATGCTCTGTTTGGTGCTTCACAGACAGAAACACACCCTAAGATCTTACTTTCTCACTCATCTTATAGTTGACCAGTCCCTGAGGGTCTTTGTTATAGTTACTTTTAAATCTGCCCATCTGATGCCTGTGCTCCATAGTTTTTCTTATAGAATAAAATGAACTCTCTGTGACTGTACTTCTCATAGGGCAAAGTCCAAATCTACACCTGCACTGGCTGGCCTTCACAAACAGATAAGAGGTTAGTCTATCGCCTCACACTACACTTTTCTTCTGTTTTGATGATGTGCCAGGCTAAACGCATGGTTTCATTGGTTTAGGTGATCAGAGGAAAAAGGAGCAGTGTGTATCTAAGGCAGAGCAAGAGAGGCAGCAGATTTTGGAGGAGATGAAGAAGAGAACTCAGCTTCTCAATGACAACAGCTGGATACGCCAGCGCAGCTCCAGCATGCACAGGGAACCAGTCTACATTGGAGTCCCCTTGAAGAGGTGCATCCAGCTGTTCATAGCAGTTGTAGTTTTTTACCTAGAAAGCCTATAATTCTCTTGAAAGGATCTGCTACCCTCTTCTCTTAACTGTTGCCTCTCCTCCTCAGATATGAATCTTGGGACAACCTCCACACTTCTTTGCGTCCATCCTCAGTCTCAACCACCACAGCCAGTTCACACTACTACTCCCGTCCACACTCTGCTGCTGGCTATTCTCTACCAAGTAGGACCTGCTCTCCCCGCTACAGTGTGGGGGCGGGATTATCCCAGAGGCAACCGCCCTGGTCCATGGAGTCCTCCAATCATTTCACTCCTGGAAATGAGTCAGCTGACCAGTCCCTGCCTGGGTCTCAGCAATATGCCAGGTACTGTATGTGAATCATTTAGGGCCTCTGCTTCTTTTGCATGTTGTGGTGTAAATTACTTTCTATTTTAGTGAGATTTTGTGCACGTTCATAATAAGTTTTGCCCTTACACTATCACATGTGCTGCCCCAGGTTGATCAGTGGCAGGAGGACTTGCTGTGTGTGTGAGCGTGTCCTGGGTAGGGGGGCAGTCATGGTCATTGAGGCCCTTAGCCTCTGCTTCCACCTCGCCTGTTTCCAGGTGAGAGGTTATGACTGGTTCGTCTGGTCAGCAGCCGTCTGTGAGCAGCCACAGTCCATAGTAGTATATCTAACCTCACTGAGGTTAATAAGAGGACACAAGCAAAAACATTTCTGTTGACACCGTTCTGCACTTCTACCTGTCTTTGTAAGGGTCTTGCCTGGTGTTGTGGGTGTTGTGTCTGGTTTGGTAGTACTGCATGTCTCTGTCTTCTCTTTATAAAGGGCTGGTGAGGTGGAGGATGCCAGCACACTGTTTGCTTTGCTTTTAGATGTTCACTGTGGAAGTCTCACTGGCAGAGGGACAACAAATTTAGTTGACCTGAGGTCATTGCCACGTAGATGTAAAAGTTAGTTGTATTTGTCTAACTAATATGTAGAGCAGAGGGTTGTAGAATGAATACCAGTCATAGGATACTGGTATATAATATACTGCTATTATGCAAAAAACACTTTGCTTTGCTTTTCTATGTCTGGCTGAGGTGAAGCCTGGTGAACTGATTTGGACTTACGACCTGTGTTCTAGACCAGCTGAACTTATGTTGCGTAGTCTCTGATCCGTTTCTCACTTCTCCCTCCCCCTCCCAGTGTGTGGACTGCTGCAGACCTCTCGGAGGAACAGAGACAGGAGTCCAGGTTCGGATCCGAAACAGGAAGCCCTACTGTGAGCCCTGCTATTTCCACCTCAAGTGTGAGTATTGGTCTGAATGACTCAGTGACCTTAACTCTTCTTCTCAACAACATATTGCACCTCATAATCTCTGCTGTGCTACATGTTACTACCCTACACAGCTCGCTCATTTTCTTTTCCTTTTTCTTTCTGCATATTCAGACATATTCATACTCAGCATATTCTTGCACCAGTGCCTATAGTTAATTTAGTCTACATGTCAAATACAGATGAAAGGAACAGTTTACCCAAAAAAAAAAAAAAAAAAAAAAAAAAAAATCCAAGATATTTTCCCATTCACTACTAGTGCAGTCTATCCATCCAGATTGTTTCTGGGCAATTTTGCAAAGTTTCCCGTCTGCCGTGATCTTCCAGGACCCTAATACAATGGGACTGGAAGGGTATTAATTTGTGTAGATCAAACGGATAAAAATGTATATGTTTAGAAACTCCACGGCAAACTCTCTCTTCAAAAGCAATGACATTGATACCTGGCATAACCCACAGCCCTCGTCAGCAAGGAAGTAATTGCTGCCGAAGAACAGAGGCAAACAATGAGCGCAGTGTTGTTGCTGCTCAGTTTTTCACATGTAAATTTTTAATGGTTTGAGCTCCGCAAACAAATACCCATCCAGCACCATTATATTGGGGTACCGGGAGACAGAACAGACTGCAACAGAAGCAGACTACAAACCTCGCCAAATTGCACAGAACTATGGCTGGATAGATTGCACTAGGGTGAAGTGGGAAATAGTTTTTTGTGTTTTTGGTAAGCTGTTAATGTAAATTATTTCTGCTATTTTATATAATATATAATTATTTTTTATTTATCATATTCACCACATTTTTAGCCATGTCTGCCCCCTCCATGTGACCAGAATGCAGTGCATCATCTTGTGGAGTAAGCAGCCGCCTCGAATCGCATTGCTGGATAAAGCAATAATGAAAATGTAGTGATGACACATCATCTACTCAGTCAGGCCATGACTCTCCTCACCCAGCGTCTGATAAAACTATTAATGATGTGATGTGCTGTCTTAATATTGTCTATTTGGATCTATGAGCAATGTACATTCTCAATAATGGGTGTCTTTTTAAATCAATTTAGTACTTAGTTTGTCTGTCCTCTAAAGTTGTGATGGTAATTATTAGTCTTTGATAAATAATTTTTATTTAGATGTTAGTGTTGGCATTTATTCAATTATATCCATGTTATCTTTGATTGTCAAGATTGTTTTAGCAATATGTCAGTAATTTTTTGAGATTCAATTAATATAATCTTTATAGGGATTTTTATGTATGGAGGCACATTGCAACTTATACTGAAGCACTTTCCTTTCCACTGCAGACTCACTAAGTGTACTTTGGGGTAAATCAGTGGTACATTGGTACTTGTATTTCTCACATGATAGTGGGAGGGATCTTAACTGAAATATTTGCAAATAAAAAGCACTGAACTTAAATTTGGAGGATGTTTGATTTGTTTTATATTTTTTTATACCACAGGGTGGCATTGTTGGCCTCAAAATGTAACTGTATTTTCTGTGTCATGCGTGGAAATGTCTTGATTTGAGTTTGAGTATGTTAAAGATACTAGAGCCAAGACTACTTAAACAGTGACAGATTTTTTATGTTTTGGCCTGCACTGTACAGTGGCTTGTACTGTGCTGTATGTTATTTTGATATGCTTTAGTAACAATAATGTTAAAGGACAGGCAGTCATTGTAAAAAGGTGTGTTCCTATTGCTAGCTTGCGCTTATATGGTATTAGCTAATTGCAATTGCATCAGGTAATGAGTCGTAAACAGCAGTTAAACAAATGGTTCTTTTGCATGTGGTGTTAACATTTCAACTTGCTAAAAGAATTTGGCCAGAAAGATTGACTGAAGTTAACAAATTGTTAGTATGCACTGACTTGTGCAAGAGTGCCACCATCAATTCATTCAGAATCCATAAATGCATTTGTGCAAAAACACTGTAAGAGCCACTGCATATTGGAAACTTGATTCCACTCATTCCAGAGGCATGTTAGTTTTAAATATTTCTGTTTCTACTTGCAATACTTCTATGATTAGGGTTATATGTTGTTCCTTCTAATTGCACCCCAGGTCTCACCCTTAAAAGGGAAAGTCCATTTCTGGCAACTGTTACTCATGGGGAAAAAGAAAAGAATCTATATTTGTAACTTGTTGAAACAAATTTTGCTGCAAGTTATAAAGGGACTTGTGTAAAATTAGAATTTTCAAACTGTTAGACTATTTTAAGCATGAAAATCTCATACACACTGGTTCAAACTGCATCCAATACACTGAGAAATGGAACCACAGTTCACAGAGACCATGTCTACTAACCCTCCATCACCCACTTCCTCTAAAGAGAAAGAGGGAAGAGAATGTTGTTTTGTGTGCTGAGGCCTATGAATAGGGAAGTGCTGTGCCATAAAATGGCAGGAATAGGCTCTGTTATTGTCTAAAATTAATACCTCGACCTCCTTTCTCCTGACCTCACTAAATACATGCTGTAAATATCTAAGCACAAGGATACAAAAAATAAACTCAGTATCCACTTTGTCTGATCATAATGAAATATTTGATCATAATGTCAACAAGTTTTCTAAAAAAAAGTTGCTCCTGATCAATATTTTACATGTTTTAATGTCTTTTCAAACTAAATTGGGAGGGTTGTAAGCCACTGCATACATGTGTTAGTGCACACACAGTTTTAAATGTACCCACTGCCTGCACAAAAGCAGCATTGCAACTAAATGCGGAAGTTGGTTTGCATGAGAATGAATACAATGCAGGCCACAGCAAAGTTTTGTAATACTCACAGAACTTGCCACCACTCTCTGTGGCCTGAGAGTCCTGAATTAGTCTCTGTGTTTGTGCTACATGAATGACAAACATGCAAAGTGAAACCAGGAAATGCAAAAGTAGAACAAGAATATTAAATAGACATTATCTCTAGCCCATGGATTTTTACCATCGGACAGGTCATTTAATCGCTCCTTGGAACACAGAGCTCTCAGGACAGTAGAGACAGCCAAGCTGAAATGTTAAACATTTGACTCCCTGTCCTCTTGGCGTGATGGATGGAAATGTTGTACGGTTTACCATGACCTCCTCCATTGGAAGGAAGAGATCAGTTCCCCAAAGGCATGAGTAGAGACATTTTTCAATTTCTGACATGTTCCGTCTGTTTAGGATGGTTCCTCTGACCCCAGCCTGACCTATTTAAATACCACAAGCAAGCCGGAAGCAGTGGAGGGTCAGAGAATGGTCAGAAAAAGATTTACATCATATGTAGTTTGAGATTTAATGGATTGAGCAGATTGGACATAATGTTTACTCAAGTTTTTGGTACAATTCAGATGTTCTCCTCAGTGTCCATGTCACGCCCACCAGGGGGATTTAAATTTTAATACTATACTACAGTATACTACTTAATGTCAGAATAATGGAGTATAGCTCAAGACTAAAATGTATAGATAATGGCACAATGATTGCTGTGCTTACTACATAGGATTATATTATATGTGGAATTTATCTGCAAATGCAAATAGGTTTGAAATGTTAACGGAATAAAAGTGCAAAATATGAAATCAAACAATAATTCGCTGACTGACTTGCTTCCTCTCTGCCATACTGCTGAACTGTGTGGGTGCTTTGCATCTATGACACTGTGTCCTTGTGCTCATATTTTCCAGTGTCAACATAAAGGAGGACACACCCAGAGAGGGCTGCGGTAAATATTACTGAGCAGGGAATAATGTCAGTCTGCTGCACTTACATTTGCTACTGCATATGAGATGTTTTGAGCTCCAAAAGTACACATTAATGCACTTCTTAATGCATTTATTGCAATAATACAATAGAGTAGTTCTATGTTGATGCAGTTGACAACCTTTAATTTAAGGGAGTTTTCAAAGTCTGATAAACAGTTAAATAACACTTATTGTTATATTTTTTCTTTTACTTTTTAAAATATTGCTTCTCAATTATTATGCATGTCATTGTCAGTCAGAATCTTAGTGAACACAGTTGTGACAAGACATGGCACTGGGGATTATTTCCTGCTTCTCTATTAAGATAAAGAAAATTACAAGGGAGAAAAAATGCTGAAGTTGTAAATTCCACTGGTTGGGCACATCTAGTCTGTAAGACTATAATTTATCCCATTGTGTGTGTGCCTTGTAACTGCTGAACTAACTTGAAGGAAACCAAACAGTGTATTGGAGTACTGAAAATATCATGAGAAAAATAGCAGCATCCTGGCCTATTTTTTTTTTTTTTTATGTCACATAGCATTATGGATATTTTGTACATGGCTATTTTACCATTAACATTTAGCCAGTTTAGTTAATCAAACACTGAATACAGTAGAATAAACATGCATTTCCTGTGTGGAGAAAAACAATTTAAACCGATTTTAAATTCAGTACAGTTAAATGTCATATAAATCAGTATGTACTTTAGAGTATAGTGTGACAGTATGTTAAAACAGACTGTGTGGGGTGGGGGATATGTTGGGTTGAGTGTAAGTGGTGTTATTGTAACAGTGTATGTGACCCCACATGGAGGACAAATTCTTCATCTTCATCCTGTACAATGTTTTGACCCTCTTCAGCTATCCAGCTATAATTTTCGATTCTAAGTATGACTGAATCAAAGCTTTAACGTATGAGAGCAGCTCAGTTAGCCTACTCTAATAATATAATTATAAAATCTATTTGGTTAGGTTATAATTATATTGATGCTGAATTCAGTTTGGGGCATTGATCTCAGAACTGAGCAAAAATGAATCCATGGTGACTAAATGAAGTTACAACACAAAGAGCTCTATCACTGGTCATTTTAACACATCATAGCTGTTAAGTGAAAGCCTCATACCTCTAAAATGTCAACTTTTCAAGAGCAAAGAAAATAATAAGCCTTGTTTTTAGCTGGATCACCATGACTTTTTCAGTTTATCTGATGGGCTTTGAAAAAGTTCCCTAAGACCTAGGATGGTAGAATTTTATCAACCCACATAGGAATATGTAATCATTGGAAATGAAGTTAAAATGTGACAGTAACCAAAACTGTTTTTTTACAAGAAAGGAGCAAAATGCAAGAATTCATCTGTATGACAAACAAGCTGACAACTGTTAAATAAGTTTGATTAACAGCTTTTGGCATTTACAAGGGAGGATGCCAGACTGGTGGGAGTCTGCTTTTTGGATCGTCTTGAGCGATAAGTGTAAATGAAAATGAGTTGCAGTCAAACACCTGCCACTCAATTTAACATGTACACATCTTCTAGGATGTCAGAACTAAGGATCTAACAGCCATTGGCCCATCTAGAGCATCATTAGCTGTTTGTATGGTACCTCATGACTAGTTACATCTTTGAAATGTAATATCAGATCCACCAAGTGGAATTATATGATCTTAGTCTTTGTCTGCTAAGCTTATAAGAACCTGTAACCAACAGTTTGTTGAGACTATTGAGACTACCTTAGCAATATGCAACTGATAAAAATACTCAACTTCAGTAGTAGACAAAAAAGTATCAAATTCATGATACTGGTTGACAACAACTGAAAATTTCACATCCATCCATTGCCTTTGAAGTGAAACTGCAGTGCATCTTGAAAAACACATCTGATGCACGGTCCAGAATTTTTATTTTTCTCCATTTATTTATTTATTTATTGTGAAATCATTCAGAGATGTCCCCCAAACTGCTACTGTTCTATTTTTAACCTAATACTATTTTTGCTTTAGAGGAAACTGTTTCTCATAAGAAATACTCCTCCTTGCTAAGTTTGCAAAAAGAGATCATTGATTCAGTTGGACCAGATATTTTATCAACCATTAATAGTTCCCTGTCTACTGGTTCTTTCCCTGCTTGTTTTCAACATCCAGTGGCTTCTTAGAACCTCTTGTTCTTAGCATTTTCTTCTCAGCAACATATTTCTGAAGTTTCATTTATTTTCCTTTCAGCAGATTGCTTTTAATTTTCAGTTTTAGACCCCTCCACATCACCAAGACTGCACTTGTTAAAGTCACTAATGATCTACTTAGTGTCAGTGCTGGTGTTTGCTTTATTTTAATCCTTCTTGATAAGCACTACCACTGATACTCTATTTTACTTTTACTTATTTATTCCCACCATTGTTGTTCGCTTACACTTTATAAGTAGGTATTTTACTGTGGTTATGAGTAACACATTTTTGTCCTCTGCTCATCTTGTGACTGGTGTTCCCCAAGGTACAGTTCTAGGTCCTTTACTGTTTTCTATCTATATGCTTTTTTTACGTCACATCATTCCCCAACACAATATATCCTTTCATAACTATATGGACAACACAGATATATGTTTGCATGAAAGTCAGCAATGCCACCAGGCTACCTCTAGTCAAAGACTGCCCTGCGGCAATCAACTGCTGAGTGTCCCAAAATTTATTCACACTTCATGATAGTAAATGTGAGATTCAATTTTATGAGTTACAGCCTCACTTTGCTAATTTTAAGCCTGCTGTTTGAAACCTCGGAGTGATGTTTGATCCAAACCTTTGTTGTGGTGATCAAATCAAGAAAGTTGTGCTGCCCTGGAACCTCGGTTGAAAATTGTCTCAAAATAAGCTCTTTTTAAAATTCTTCTGTGATCCTGAACATGACTGATGCCTGTACATCATCACATTTGGTCTACTGCAGTTCTCTCTCCTCCTGTTTCGGTTCAAATTTTCTCTGTTGCTAGAAAATTTTAAATGTGAATGAAAGACTTTAATGATCACCTTAAATATTCAGCCTGGAATAACACCTAGCCTCATTGCTGACCTTTTAAACCCCGGTCAGACAAACTGCAGCCTAAGATCCTAGGTTTGGATGTTGTCGTTAAAAAGTCCAGGCTGAAAACAAAAGTTGATCGCACTTCCTAAGCACAGACAAGATATGGAACAAGCTGCCAGAGATCAGGTTAGCTTCTTCAGTATCTCCTTTGAAATCTCTCCTAAAAACTTATATAAACTTCCTTTTACTCAGTTTACATAGTGTCTAGATTGATCAGTATCTTCTTCTCTTTTTTATCAACTGTTCATTTTATCACTGCTACTTGTTATGGTTGTTTTTATTGCTCTCCCTGCCTGTGTTAAACTCTTTGTAACTTTGTCTCAAAAAGTCCTCTATTAAAAATGTACTATTATTATAGGGTCAGTTTCACCATTTCTGCCAGGTGATGTGTGAGTATAATTTGGTCCTGAGCCCATCTCAATCACAAGTGTTGATGATGTTGATGGCAAATTGCCAGTTAGTTTCCATCTTTAAAGTTTTGTTTATTAGAACACACAGTTCGAAGACATCGGCTTTGAGTTACCATATGATGCTAAAACACTGATAAACTCTTTGATGCACTGAACAGTACATGCGTATGCAATTTAAGTGGTGACATGATGAAAATAAGAAATAGCTGTACAAATTTCATACAAGGCCTATAAATACAAAAATAATATACACAATAGGGATGGTAAATGAGATGCACGGTAAATGGAGAAAGTATATGATACAGAGCTGAAGTATGAAAACACACAAAAATTTAGCATATTTTCTACACCTGGAATAAATGAAATATCATCTGGAATAAGTAAAAACTTGTATCTATTGAACTTTGCCCTTGGTAGCCTGTGCCTCTGGCCTGAAGAGGGAGAGGTCATGTTTCATGTTTCCTCTCTGTGTCTGGCTGTCCATCTCTTGTTACCATGGCAATAGAACCTCACACGCTGCCCAGCTGGGATTGGCTGAGAAATGAGGGGATTCTTATCTGCATGACACAGGAAGCAGAGAGGAAAAAGTGGGTGTGTCTGTGCCTTGTAGATATCTGGCGAGTGTCCTCTCTGTGTGGAACATCACTGCTGGAACATTGTCCAGAGCGCATTCCACGGACAGGCAGAGTGACAGACCGAGACACTGGGCTAAAACGACAGGCAGTAAAATGTTTTTCGACCCTCATTTCAACCATAATCATGATTATAAATTTGTTTGACCAATATTCCATGCATTTGCAGATGGCTGTTTCCGTTTATTTCAATTTTATCGCTACACATTTGTCAGATTATACATAAGGTAATAGCATAACTGTCCCACTTCTTAGATATTTTGTAATCTCACAGGCAATATCAGTGCTACTTTTGAAAAAGGAGCCCAAAGTAAGACATAGATTCTACAATATCTTACTACTCATGAATTGAGATGACAGCCATAAGTCAACTCAGTAACACACACACACACACACATAGAGAATGATAGGAGGATATCAAAATGTCTGATTAACAGACTTTGAATCAGCTTCTTATGTGTCTTGCCCTTTCAGGCAGACCTGAGAGGAGGAGGGGGGGGGTGCCTTTCTTCTGAAAGGAAACCCACAGCAGCCACAGCAGGGGAGGAGGATGCTCCCTCTCTTCCTCTCTGTTCCCTGTGGTTGATTGATGCTGGCAGCCTTTACCTTTCAGTTTACCGATGCGGTCCAAGGCTCAGCTTTGTCACTGGGAGCTGTACCAGTCTCCGGTCTGCTGCTGAGCCCTGGGAGCAGCTCAGCAGAGGCTGGCGACATTTACACCCTCACTCTTCTAAACAATACAACAGAGGAGACATGGAGAAAAGGTCTTACAGAGAAAAGCAGTGTGTAAGAGTCTAAAGGAAAGTGGTGCTGGGGATCACAGGTTTTCTGCTCTGCAAAATGCACAAGAATGCCTAGATTTTACAAACTTTTAGCCTGATTGCTGTTTTAAATTTTCAAGTTGTAAATGCAACTTGTTTTATGCAACCACCAAAACTTCTGCTGAAATCAAAATCCATAGTATAGATAGTTTTTCTTGTGACCTTTAAGTAAGTAGGCCTCAGTCTGTAAGTTTTGTTTATATAGCACCACTCAAGTCACAAAGTGCTTCACAATGACAAAGTGGTTAAAAACTAGTTAAACAAAAATAAAACATGGACAATTTAAAGCCTCCTTAAACCACTGAGTCTTCATCTGCCGCTTAAAAAACTAAAGTATTAGCAGATCCATTATATGTAGGCAGGCTGTTCAGTTGCCTCAGTGCCAATGAGACATAAGCCCTATGACTTCTTGTCCTGAGTCTAGACTGAGGGACTACCAGCAAATCTAGGTCTGGAGACCTAAGAGACCACTGGGCAAGGTATGGGGACAGAAATTCTGTAATATATGCAGGTGGCAGAACATGCACAGCCTTGTAGGTAAATAGCAAGATCTTGTAATCAATCCTGTATCTAATACACAGCCAGTGAAGAGAACCCAGAGGGGAGTGATGTGGGCTCTATGAGAGATTTTATTGGGAAGCCTCATGGAAAAAGTTCTGGGTTGACCGGAGGTTGGAGAGCAGACCTGGAGAGACAAACAGAGCATTGTATATAAAAGCGTCAGTATATAAAAGTATGAATAATCATTTCTTCAAGCTCGGATTCAGACACATTTAACCTTACAATCATTTTGCAGTATTTCTCATTTGAAACAAGAATTCATTAACACTCATGTTGACCAAAGTTTCATGATTATCAAAAATAATGCCTGACTTTGTATTTAAGGGTCCAATACACTGCTGTACCAAATCAGCCATAAGAACCTCAGCCATTTAAACCCCAAAATTATTGGAGAACCGTTCATTATAATTTAGTTCATATAGTTTAACTAGCTAATGATTATTTACATGTCTGAATTGGCTTGCCTCCAGTTCATTAAGCACCTTATTAGATACAAAAAGACGCCCTTGTTTTGTTTGCTAATCAAACAGAGCAAGAAACCTTCATTAAAAGAATCGACTAGCCAACCAAAATGTTACCCAAAGACAATGCACTACTTTCAGTATATCTATCTGCTACAAAAATGTCAAATCATGTTAGATGTATTACTTTTGCAAGAGTGCTTCTTGCATGCATCTGACTGCGAAAAGCTGAATTGTCTTTGCTTGATCAACTCAGTTGCAGACAGGTTTATTCTGCTGCGGGTTGTGTTATGATGTAATTTATTTGCATAAAATCAAGCTGCATGAAAGAAGTTCTGGTAAAATGTCATTTGAGGACAGAGATGTCTATTGTTATTCCTTTCTTTTCACTGGAAACATATCTATGAATTCCATTGTGAGTTACAGTAAACATGGTAGTGCCAGAACAAAAAGCTTATTGTTTTGTTGAGAAAGGTTCTGCGCAGGTTTGTATATGTGTTCTTACTGCTGGGATTTCACTTGGCAGGATAAAACAGGACAGGCTTATGTCAGGTCGCCCTTTACACAGTCTTGCAGGAGAGCAAGGGTTCTGACTAGACAGTTTTTGTTATTGCTTTAATTTCCGGCAGCTTGCTTCGTCTCCCAGGGAACAGAGTCCAAAGATTGTATATAATACTGTACTTGGACACAACAAACAAAACACTGACCCCTGGATCTGCTGCCACACCAATATATCACCTGCAAGTTATGGTGTTATTGCAGAGGGGATGTGGTATAAGACAAAGAGGTGATCCATAGTGACAAAAAGTACAGCTGCTGTGACTGAATAAGTGATATCAGCCTCAGATTTCAGTGGATTAGAGTTGGATATTTCCACAAGAGAGCTGAGTTTGGCCTTCAGATGATGGATTGTGCGTCTTAAGTTGCTGTGCTGGACTGCCGGCTCTGAGGAAAGACTTGTGAAAGATTACAACTCGTATGACATAACACACAAATTCAGATAACCACAAAGTCACACCCACGTACATACACCCACACGCACATTCAGTTTTGACATTAGAGTCAGTACCATGATGAGCAAACAGCCAGGATGGTTACCATGAGACCAGGCACCAACGTTTTGACCACTGTGTTACTGACTGCAGGAATGTTTGGCCCTTTAATGGTTCCCCTGCTTGGTTACACAAACATTTTGATGGGCTGATTAAGAGTTCAGGTGGTTAGCAAACATTGATGATGTGACTCTGTAATAATATAGGCCTTTGTTGCTCTGTCACAGTATGTGTACCTTACTTTAGCCCATTAACTGACGACTATAAAACTTCCCAGGGTTTATTCAAATAGTCAAATGTTTTACTCTGATACCAAGCACTTGCATAAAGTAAAGATGATAATTGGATAAATCAAAGAGCTCTATTTGCCCTGCCAAAGAGCATCTAATCGTAAACCATACAGACATTTAAACAGACATTTAGCTTCATGAGGTGAAAAAATGAGGTGAACATGTATCAGTTACGAAATTTAAAAAAAAGTGTTAGCATTGGATACATTTTGCTGATGTATTTCAGTCAGTAAAGAGTCAAAACACACTGTTCAGTTCTATCTGGGCTTTGGTCTGCCTGGGCCGTAAAAGCATCTGTCATGAGAAAAATACATCCCTGATGGTTTCAGTTGATTTAAGGTGAATTAACCAAGCATTTCAAAATGTGTTGTGGTTGGCTGTGTAGCACCCAATTACAGTGTCTAGCTTCAGTGGTGGCTATGTTACTAATAATTATATGATGATTAGCAGAGAACCAAGACCCTCTTAAACTCTTTCCATCACATGGAAAAAAACACAAAACTATGAACCGCATTTACTCCATGGGCTCTGTGCTTGTGAAGCTTTTATTCACTTGTGGTAGCTGAATTCATAATGTTGTGGTGAACAGCTTGGAAAATTCTGCAGTTCACATTAAGGATAAATGAAGGAGTAACTTCTGCAGTGGCTACTGCTGTAGCATTTACCTGTTCTTCTATTTTGTGCTCTTTTTAACAGATTGTGAAGGAAGTTTACAAAGGAACTAAAATAGCATGGTCATGAGGAGATTTTTTTTCTTCATTCAGCTATTGGATAGCACAGTTTATTCTCTGATCTCACACCTGACATAAGAAAAGTGAGACACAAGACTTAAATTTATTGTACATCCATTATTCTCTGTGTGCCTACAGAGCAGTGTCTGTATGAGACGCACTGGTGCTGACATCCACAACGACAGTATACAGAATTTAAAACATGAAGTTCAGCGTTGAGGTAGAGACTGTACATCTGAGATGCTGTGAAGTATAAACAAAATGTGACATTATTAAAGGGTAAGAGACTGATGTGAAGAGTCAGTGCTTCAACATTATTGTCTCCAAGTCTGCAAATTGGCTAATCTTGTCTCTGCCTCCCTTCCTTCCCGTGTGTGTGTATGTGTGTGTGTGTGTGTGTGTGTGTGTGTCTCCATGCTTTTGTGATATAAATACCTCCTAAAACATTTGACACTCAGGATGCTACTCTGCCTGTAACAAAAGTCTGTTGGCCAGTAACGCACACACACACACAGAATTACTTGTGCATAATAAATGTCCACTAATGCAACACATGACATGGGACTGGATCAGGAATAGTGACCTGGCAGCCAAATACACGTTTCATGTAATTATGCCCTCAGAGGAAAAAGCAATAAACGATAAATTTACATCAATTGAACACTCTCATTTGCTTATTTAACAAACAGTTGCCCTGTTGTTTGATTGGTCTCAGTTTGATTCTGTTTGGAAGATGTAAGAACTCAGTGGAAAGAGTTCGTGCTTGCCTGAAGACAAGAGCTTCACAAAGAGTTTTACAAATTGCAGCCAGAGGGTTTCTTGTATTCATTTATCTTCTTCCATAAACATCTCACTGGTGAACATATCAAGGAAAGAAAAAGAAGTCACTCTATTTTTTTCTCTGACAAGTGCATGCAAAGAAAGGGATAATTTGTCTGGTTGCAGCATTAGACCCTGCTGCTGTCATTTAGATGAGGGCAGCAGGGACCACTTCCTGTTTCTGGAGAAGACACCATAGAGGAAGAGAAGCAGATGGACAGGAAAAGGGCAGAAGGCAGTTGACAGCAGATATGAAGCCTTTTGTGTAGACGTGGTGTTTTTACTGTTCTTCATTAACAGAAGTGCATCTGTTGTGTGTACCTGTATTTATATGCCTTTTTTATAGTACAGATGCATTGGAAAAGCCCTCAGTAACAGTTTCAGTGCCGCTGTATATCTAACAAATAAATTATATTATCTATATTATTTGTATTATATTTTTATTCAACATGCACAAACAAGCATCCACGGCACGCACAAAGCCTTTTTTCTGTATTGGAACTAATCCTGGAACAGTCTGCATTTGTGCCACAGGAGTCTACATGGGAACATCATTTGATTACTTGTCAAGCGGATGAGTAACACTGAGTACCCTTCTTTCTTGGAATGATGTTAACCTAGACTTAGGGCCACATGACTTCAAGGCGTGTTAATGTCTGAGATATAATGAAGCTGTTGTGCAGCTGCTTTTGAAGTGCAATGCTGCATTCTGTGATGGAAAGACTTACATCATCATCTCTCCAGATCTAGGATATGAACAATCTGATAAGTGTGAAATTTAACTTAGTGAAATAGATATGTGAATTCCTCCAGATCCTGTCATCAAAGCATTTTGGTGACAAGATGTTCTAGTAGTTAGCAAAGTCATCTTCCATCCGGAACAATGCACATTCAGTCCCTAATTGGCCAATAAATGTCTAAATACTATAACCTTGAGTGAGATACTTAACCCTTACTTGCTCGAGTGGTGTTGCAACCTAGCTGAATGTGCATCTCAAGGGGCGGGAAAAATTGAGAATTCCCCCTTTAGGTAATGAAAGGATTCATCAGAAAGTTAAAAATTAAGTCAGTAAAAATAAAATTAAAGTTAAAAATTCAAAATGTTGAGAAAAGGCTACAAAAAAGCCACAGGCATTTTCTGACACAACGGTTTTTGGGGACATCCTCATTGTTTTTGGTGTTTTCACTGAGACACTGGTGACCTGGACAGAAAAATGTAACACTGTTTTTTTAATCAGGTTAAATGTATCATTAAATGCATCATGCAGCATTGTTGTATTTGGAGAATGTATAGCCTCCATGTACTTTTCTCGTCTATTTTGCAACCAGCACTCAGTTGCAAGTTTTCACAATGAACTCAATGGACTCTTAGGTTGATAGTGTTCATGCTTTATTATCTGGAGCTTCATATAAAGACAACAGAGAAAACTGTTAGAGTAGTCAACAGGTGGCATGTAACAAGCATCATGAAAAAAAGTCAATATATTTATATATATATTTATCGTGAAGCTTTAATGTGAGTGGCCATAATCTGATAACTAAAAACAGATAATATGGATAACAAACCACAATCATAATTTTAAATAAGCAAATCATTGTCCTTGCTCATCAACCTCTCATATTAAAGGATTCAGGATTGATGCATAAAGAAAATTCAGGAAAAGCAGTAAAAATTCAAAATTCAAACCAAACATTAGCAGGTTATTTACAGGTTTGTGGCCTTCCTCAAAACATAGACAGCGTCTACAGTAATATGGCAATGTCAACAGTACAAATGCAAATACATTGATTTATGAGTGAAAGCCAGCTCCTAATATGTCTCCTGCTCTATCCCCCTGAAGGCATTTGGCTATCAAAAAGTGACATCTAAATGAATGTCCTCCACTTGAAAATGCAACAGTCATTGTAAAAGCTACAAGTTTACAAAGTTTATCAGGCAAGCTGGGCCCTGTGCAGACAGCAGCCGGCAGGAAGTGTCAAATGGTAAAACTGTTAGTCTTATTACTTTTCTCTGCAACGACTAGTGTAACTTATTACTGTTTTAAATTAATGTTATTAATTAAAGGTCAGTTTCCTTTTCCCTCTGAACTTACAAAGCAAAGATATGACAAAAACAGCTGAACATGACAACTATTTGATTATCACTAGGCAAATGGAAAAATTGAGTTTGAAAGATTGGGAGATTTGAAAAGCATTGCCTAATGTAAGGAGTGGTGTAATTATTGCTCCCAGGGGAGAGTAAGCCTAATGTCAGACTGATACTTTTCAGCAGTCTGACATTAGGCTTACTCTAGTGCGTATACTGCACTACTCCTCAGAGTAAGGAACCTAGCACCGCGCCCAGACAAAGTCAGCTCATCGGGAGAAGACATACTCGGTGTAACTGGTCCAGATTTTGTCTTCATTCGGGTCGTTACTGACGTACGAGCAGGTCCCGGTGGAGCTGCAGGCTACCATGTGGAAACCTGCCTCCGCCAGCCGGTCAAACGCCTGCTCCAAGAAGTTATATTTCAGGTAATACCTGGAGGTGTATTTGTCAGGCGGACGGTCGGGATCGCGACTCTCATTCAGGGTGTCTCCGAAAACCTCCTTCGCCATCGATATCTTACTGCACACCGTTATTCTGGCAACTCTGCGAAATTTGGCGTCTGTCTGGCTGTCTCTCCCAATAGTGTAGGTGCCTCGGTACCCGATGGTGATGTACCCGGACTTGCCCTCCTGGTACGGGGCGCGCACGGCTCTGTCAGAGGTGGCGGTGGCCGGACTGCTCAGCTCAGCCTCCTCCGGATCCCCACTCTGCTCATTCCCACAGGAGCTGTCCTTAGCTGCTCCGAGGCGCCTCGACAACTCGTGGAGCAGAAAGAAGTCCGCTTCCTTCTGCAGTCTTCTCCTCTCTTTGAAAAAGTCGGGCAGAATGAGGTTTGAGTCCCGCAAGAAATCCAGAATGTAACGGAAGAGAAACCCGTCCCGGTCAAAGAAGAAGCGGCCCTTGCTGTCTTTGGGCAGGTCGCGGGGGGAGCCCTGGCTGAACTTTTGCCACAGCAGAGAGTTGCGCACCGCGGTGAGAGTTTCCAGACGGGTTACATATACCTGCCCGCCCACGTTTAATTCCACTATCTCAGGGAAGGGTAAACTGTCGCTCTGTGCCATGTCTTGTTTATGTCCGATTTGCCCCTGTGAGGATGGGTACTAAGGGAGTCGCCTGACTGTAAGGAAATGTTTATATTCGTATGGTTGAGTGGGAGGAGAGGGTTAGGAGAAGGACGGCCTGAGCGATTAACTCTTCAGTGGGAAGCACCAGGGCCCCTTGTAATCTAACTTCCTTCTTTACAACATGTCGATTCATTCTTGGAAATAGCATCAAAAAAGGCTTCGTGACAACATTTTTTGATTTTTGGCTGTTTTGCTAGAAATCAAGAGGCTCTTTGAGCTGTAGGCCTAAAGGCAAAATGCTTACGAGATGTACAGGCGTGTAGCCTATTAAAAAAGAAAGAAAGAAAGAAAAAACTCTGAACTAAAACTTGTAATTTATTTATGATTTCTCAGAATTGCCTAAATGTTAAGTTTGGGATGACTTCAACATTTTCCATCACACTGCCTGTTACTTGGCTAATATGTTGCCTAATTTCACAAATTGAGGTTTTTTTTAACGTGTTAGGGGACGTGTCTAGTTAAAGGGAACATATCCTGACCTAGTTTTGTCATTTGGATTCAACAAATGTTGCACTCAAAGAAATGAGCATCTGACCATAAAGCCAGTGAAACTTATTTATGCAAAACTATGCTTTGGCAAAGGAGATAAGTGAGTCGTGCAGTTATTTTTCTTTCAACTATTGAGTGTTCCCAAACTTAAGCAGTTCCTGTAGCGATCTAGAAACTCATCAATGTTTTTTTTTCTCTTTTTGTTGTTTCATAGACCACCTCAGCTCTATTCCTGTGACTCTTTTCTCTCTTTATTCTCTAGACTATTTTTCTTTTTTTTCCTCTAGTTTGCAGAACATAAACACAAGACCATATCACCACGAGTTTAACATCTGGCTTGTTAGTTTCATAATTAATTTTAAGGGTTCCTATATATTGTAGCTGTATATTGAATAGAATTTTAGAAAAAACAACAAGGGAAGTATTAACAAAAATGACCCATCATACAAAAATATATACTTAAAATGTAAGATCAGTCTGGTCTGACTGATGTGTCATAGAAATTCCCTGAGTAGAGGCTAAACCTTTTTCTCCAACCCACATAAGTCCTACTCCAGCATTGATTTTGACTTAACATCAATGATCTATGGCTGATTTGGCTGTGAGGTGCAATTTACCAGTATTTCTGCTTAGGAGCACCTCTGATGTTATCACTCATATGATCTGATGTAATAGCTCTGTTATCTCAGACCGTCACTTCTGTTCCCTGGCACCAAGAGCATCAGCTGTTTATTAGACAAGGTGACAACACTGATAGAGATACATGGAACTTACAGGGAACAACTTCTGCCTTCTTAAGAGGTGTCATAATATTTTACTGCTCAGCAAAAAAAAAGCATTGAGAAATATATCTACAGGAAGCAGAAATGGATTATAATGATAGTTCAAAAGCCAGATAGGGTGCACTAATCTCCAAAAGAAGAGAAAAGGCTATTTTGATACTGAAATGCAAGAAATGAGAATTGTAATAAATACAACCTCAGTAGTCTCTATTTTTTCCCTTTTTTATTGTTAATACGTTTCAGAAGTTACAGACATTGAACAAAAATCTTTTTAGGATATTGTAAATTTACAAAAATACACTTCCAAAGTCAGAGAATGAGAGGCAAAACTTTGAGCAAGACATTAACACTAAAACCGGAGGAGTTCAGAGTGTTTGGCATCTGGAAAGCTGTGAACCTGCTGGTGTACTGCCTGAGGTTTAAAAAGCTTTAGAAGTACTTTAGCTCTCTTGTTACTGAAAATGTTCAAACATTCATTATATAATAATACACTCCCACAGTCAGCGAGGTTGTCAAATATATTAAAGTCTTACTAAAAGAGAATAAAGATCCTGTGGACCCAGCATCCTATCAGCTAATTAGGTATCAAATACGGATATAAAGAAACTCTCAACACTGCTTGCTAATAGGCTAAATTCTATTATTCCTTCAGTAGTAGCACCTGATCAGACTGGCTTTATTCCCAATAGATTTTCTTACTCAAATATTATGGCTGTTATGGTTATTAGTGTGTTAATATATTATTAAAGCATTTGACCAAGAAGACTGGAGCTAATTTTGTAAAATAATAAAGGACTTTCCTGAAGCAGAATGCTTTACAAACTGGGTAAAATTGCTACATAGACTACAACCTCCAATGACAAAGTGTCCACACCTTTTTCAATTCAAAAACACACTGACAAGGATGCCCATCATCTCCTTTCTAATTTGCCATAGCTATTGAACCATTAGCTGGGGCTATGAGTCTGAATCGTTTGTGACAACGCTTACCAGTCTAATGAATGTGTTTTATGCAATTCATTGGTTACGAAATCAACTTTGAGAAGTCATTGGTTTTACCTCTTGCATCATTTAGTGACTCAAATGACTTGCACCAGTCCCCCAAGCATCTTGTAATAGGTTTTGGAATATAGCTATTTTATTTCAATTAATTTTGCTGTCTTGATTAAAATAAAAGTAAATTCAGCAATAGATAATTAAAACTGATCTTAATAGATGGACACCTCTATCCATATTACTGCTTGGAGGCATAGCTATTGTGAAGGACAATAGTGAAAATGGATATACTACCTAAAATTCTTCATTCATTAGAAATGCCATGATATGGTTTACAAGAAAATCTTCAAGCCCATACATGCTATGATTTCTAAATTTGTGTAGAAAAAACAATACAAAAATTACATTGACCTGTGAACAAAGGTAGCCTGGCACTTCTTAGTTTATTGCATTTGCACTGGACCTCTCTGTTGAGATACATAGCAGATTGAATACGACATCAGAACATCTCTCTCTATCTTAATTCAGAGGAAATTGGTTGTGATCTTGCATTATCATCTGATATTCATGCTGTAGGAAATATAGATTTCCTCAACTGTATTAAAGATAGGTTAATTGTGAAAAATACATATTTTGTATATTTTTGTCTATTTGTATACTTCGTATAAAATATTGCTACTCTATTACTATCAATTCTATGCAGCTTTCATTTTAGGCAGTCCCGTCTGTTTTAGCTCAAGTCACCCATACAATTGGATGGCACTGGATGGTAATTAGAGCTGAAAATCACAATGTGATACCAATAATGATAAATTTAGGCAAAGATACAACTTTTGGTAGGCTCAAACTTGTTCCACCAAACATGACAAAACATGTTGCAGGTCCTGCTACAATTTAACAATAACCGAATCTGATGGAAACTCTCTTTGGAGGCCTGGCCTGTATGCTAGAGGAAAACACCTCTGATCCCTGGATTAAGCCCACAATACCACCAGAAGGCTCAGGAGTCAATTCCTGTGTCTGTCTCCTCCATACCCACTCCTCACAACCATAGTCAGGCCTACAGCCACCAACAATACAGCTTGACCTGTGCAGCCCACTGCTCTGATGCTTCAGTGACGCGGCACCTCAACGCTTATGCTTAGGCCACAACAGCTACATTTTCAGTTTCACCTCCAGCTTCAAAAACAGTAGGCTAATGGGATGGCTGAGCGCTCTGGTTTGAAGCAGCAATGCAGCAGTCCTTTTATGCATTTATGTGGCATGGAAATGTTTGTGGGAACAACTTAAGCAATTGATTAGAAATGTTCTCAAAGCCGATTGAAGCTTTCAGACTTCATAACTGAAGCTTATTGTAAATTTTGGCTGGTTTTTGGTCACTTTTTCATGCTTAACATAAATGAAGTGAATGATACACAGTAATGAATTAAGCATTGCAGCGTCAGCCACAAACATAAATTGCTTGAGTCAGAGGGACATCTAGTGGATCGTAGAGGAACAGACTGATGTAGAGATGTTGCTTGTTTTATATTCTTAAAAATACACTATATTCTTTAATGCATTAGATCAGTTTGCAGTGTTTATGGGTTTCGAAGAAGCTGGCTCAAGTGCACAGCTACTGTGTGTGTCCACCTGCATGACAATTTGACATTATTTGCAATTCAAGAACAGTTATTTAAAATGAACAAATTATTGAAAAATTCTATATCACAAATTGAAACCTAGATAGTGGAAAGGTTAGATGACTGGGCTTAAATTTAGTGCAAGAATGTCCCTAACTGCTTACTCAATCAGTAATGATGCTTAAGGATGATTTCTTTTCCCAAATGTACTTAAAATCATGAACTCCAGTGCTTTGACTCTGTTCCTCTCCATCCAGTTCCACTTGACCTGTGAGGTTATATTTGTGCTTTTCCCACTCACTATTGGATGGAGATGCAGTAGTGTTTGTGTATTCTGTGTCCAGAGTTAATCATAGCACACTGTAGCAAAACATTTACATCACCATTTTCGTCAATAATTTTGCATCACTAAAATGAGTGCTCTATTTCTGTCTCTCACCCCACACACATACACTCACTCACTCTATTGCTTGCTTGCTCACTCTCTCACAACTCACAGATAAATAAATATATGCACGCACACACACACACACACACATACGCGCGCACACACATCAGATGTGATGTGTCCAGTTTAGCAGAGTTTTCGCATGGTCACTCTTGACCCCCATGTCTCTGTCAGTGTTGTTAAAGGTTACCCACTTTTCTGGAAGTCTGGCAGAGGATAATTGGACATAAGAAGTGGCACAGCTTAACTGTCTTTCCGACCATTTCCTGGAGACTGTAAAGGTTAAGGAGCTATGGCAGCTCATTTACTAATCAGATGTGGAAAATTCTGCCTTTCATTGTCTCTAATAGCTTTTCCTCAGTCCCATCCATAGTTATCATATTTAAAGGACACAAAGGGGGTTTTGTGAAACTTTGGTGCCAAATGAAGATGTAACAGGCAGCTTGTAAGACTACTTGACTTTGTCAGATTCAACATCTAGCTCCATCTAGTGGACTGGAAAAATGAACACAGGGTAGTCAGTTTGTCATCTGAAGAGTATAGCTTTCTTGTTTACCCCATAAAACTTGCAGTTCATTTAATTTTAGTCACGAAGGTGGTCCTATAGCTCTGTCTTTGCTTGAAAGACACCGACTCCATGTTTAATCATTCAAGCTGATCTCTTGAAACATTTTGAAGCATGTTGAGTATATTGTGCTTAAATCTCCATTTGTCATACTGACACATGAAAGTTTTGCCGTTCGACTCTGGTCATTGTTCTGTAGAATATGTAAGTTCAAAGTTTGTGTCAAGCATCAAGTGCAGCATCCATAGTAAAGCAGTGAAGGCAGTAATAGTAAAGGCAGACAAAGGATGGATGTCCAATCTTAGGCCAGGACTGCAAGCACAATCTAAGGTGAAGACTAAAACAGTGATCATCTTGTAGTATTTAAATGAATGAATGAATAAATAAATAATCAATAAATAAAATAAAAGTAAAAAATCCTCATCTAATTTCACTAGGAGTTGATCTGTTTGGCCCTGAATGTTAGTGCTATTAGTTACTGATTGATCAGGCTGGTGCAGTGCAAAAGGTGAAAGGTTACCACATTTTTATAAATATCAAGCCATTCGATTACAGCAGTTATTCAAGTCATTGACCGAGGATTCACCTGGTCTCGGCATACCTCTGGACCTCTGAAATGAAAACAAAACACAAACTTGTATGATATGAACATCTGTCCATATATTAATTTACATTTTAAATAAGTACTATATTGCACCCATTGCATTGATTATTATAACATAATGCACCCCAAACATATGCTATGTTTCAGGTTTCCTCCTCTAAAAGCTGCCCTTTGAAGCCCTTAGCAATGATGACTTATGAATAAATTAGATCAGGATCCTGGTCTGTGCAAGTAGGCAACTCTAAAATCAGCCACTTAACTGAATTCGGCACTTTGTTAAAGCAATGACTAAGTGACTGTTACATATAAATTATAGCTTTTGGTAAAGAAGAGGCTGATATTTTATGGCACTCTAGATACTGAGTCACAGTGATTTATTCAGAATGTCTCATACAGCTTAAAGTGCTGCTGGATTGTTGTTGTTGCATGTGTGTATCTGTGTAGTTACGTGTGTGTGTGTGTGTGTGTATGTTGCTCTTTCTTATACCTGGCCCTCGCACTGAGCAGTCATGTGACCTCCGGCGTACGCCCTCTGATGTGACGCCCAGCCAAACACTGTCACTCAGGCACTGGAGTGTGACCTCGCCAGCTTTGTCTCTCCACTCTCTCTACGCCTGAGACACCACCCATTTGTGGCCTTTCCTCTCTCACGCTCACTCAGCTCTTCCCCTCCCTGCTCCTGCCTTGGAAAGAGCAACAAGGTCCTTATTTTTGACAACAAGAATACTCTCATGCACTGTCTCTTCTCATTTTCTTCCAAACGTACTCTGACTTCTTGTGCCTGCTCTAACTATGGTTGTGCATGAGTTTACACACACACACACACACACACACACACACACACACACACACAGGCTCCCTGATGGAAACACTGTTTGACAGCGGCAGTGAAAGCGTTCTCTCTCTCTCTGTTGATCCTGTAAGGCAGCTTGTGTTTCT
>OMKZ01050211.1:0-11103 GCA_900302535.1 Neoniphon sammara | reverse complement strand
TCTCTGAACAAAAATAAATAAATAAATAAATAAAAAAAAATTTAAAAATCAGGGAAAGACCAGCAACTTTAAAACGACCACATCAAAGAGATTGAAACATATATTTTTTAAAGACAAAACACTGAAACCTCATCATAAATGACCATGTGCAACTGCATTACTATGTATTACTAATAAAGTCTGTGTACCTTCTGGGAAAAGGCTGCCGCTGTACTGGATCAGAGGCTCGATCACCGTCACCACCTGGACTGAAGAGGCCGACGCCATGTCGAGCAGAGCGATCTCACTGAGAGAGAGAGGGAGGAAGGAGACGAACTGGAGGGTTAGACTGACAATCGACAATACAGACATAATGGAGACTGGAGTGAAACACAAACACTAGGAGGCAGAGCTGCTCTGGAGGAAGAAATAATCTCATTGGCTGAGTTAAGCATCACTGAATGGGGCCAAAGAACCATATTTTTGTCTGTAAAAGTAAAGAAGATCAAAATGTAGAATTTAAAATATAAATAATAATGACTCACAAAATATTTACACAATGGGATTTTTGATAAACAGTCATTAATAATGTGGATATGATGACCAAGGCAAATATCAAAACAGCTACAACAGTCTAATAAGCTCAGAATATTGCATCCCTTTAATCTAACGCAGCCTTTAAAACCAGGAAGCAGCGCTTTTGCCATATCATGATATTATGATATCCAAAATCCCAGACAACATCTAGTCTCATTTGGCAATATCAATATAATATCAATATATTGCCCAGCCCTACCAGCTTAAACACAGACTGTGACTTGGATGATTATATAAAAACCCCTTTTATTTTTTTAGAGAAAACGCTCTAGATCCACAATTTGATATTTGTGGAAACGTTTGTGCTCAACGTTACGACAGACCTCTTACGACAGGCCTATCATGGTTTTTAGTCAGAAGTCTGCAGCTGTTCGGCTCTGCCCACTGAAGTTTGACTCAACCAATGAGTTTATTTCTTCTTCCAGAGCGGCTCTGTTGCAGAGAAATATTTGTATCACTAAAACTCCGAGTTGTAAAAGAAGGATTAGGTCAGCTTCACGCTGTTGTGGTCTATCACAGGTTGACAGGATGCTGTGGGTTCATTTCATGTGATGTGCAGACGTGATTCTTAAGAAAAGTCTGTAATACTCCTTTCTAAGATGTCGAAAGAGGAAGAGGAGGAGAGAGGCCAGGGGAAGTGAGCGATTACGGTCACGATGCAGGACGGGGAAAGACAGACAGAGTATCTGGTCAGGACCCACCCTTCAGCGCGGGGCCACAGCAGGTTGGGTCCCAGGACGATGGCGATGTTACTGGGAGTCATCCTGTTCACTGCCTGATGCTCAGACAGGAGAGACAGGAACTGGACCAGGTACCTGAGAGAGAAAACCACAGCTGGCTGGGTGAAGGAGGAAAAACATGGAGGATTAAACAGCTGGATGAAGAAGGATTTGAGAGGGTTTGTGGTCCAGTGGGGCTCACGTGGGACTAACACTGATGCATGAAATCCTCATAACTCCAATTTTGATGATTTTCATGATTTCAGGACCACAACAGTAATCTATAGAAATTCAACCAACCTTGAGCTAATGAAGGCTTTCAAAACCCTTTGGATAAACTCAAAAATGCATGCTTGTAAATACAAGCCTGTTTTTCTAAGTGGAAACGTTGACATTTTGGCGGTAAGACATTTTCACCTGACAGCAGCCATATGTCAGATCTATCAAACTGAATGAGTAAGTGCAAGGAACAGGAAAACGACACAAACAAATGTGTAGAAATTAATATAAGTTCAAGTTTATTTAGAGCCCCAAATCCCTGTTTACCGTCTCAAAGAGCTTTACAGGCCCACAAGTCTACATCAAACAAAACAGGGCAACACCCCCTTACTTAACCCTCATAGCGGGCAAGAAAAAACTCCCCCAAAAAAACAGAGGTAAAGGGAAAAAAGGAAAGAAATCCTGGGAATATAAACCTGAGATTGTTGTAGTTTTCTGGCGGCAGCTTCTTCAGCAGCACTCTGAACTGCTCCAGTTTCTCCGACAGCTCTTTCTCCCTGCGCAGAAAATAGACCAAACTGTAAGAAACCAACGGATTTGAAATCAAAGTGACAATAGGTAATACATGGAGTACAGAGATTAAAACACACCCCGCTGCTTTAAACCAATCGTTGTAGAGTTCAAAGGTCATCAGGGGTTCAGGGAGTTCTCGCAGGTAACACTTCAAAGCTCCTGCCACAACACATCAGACAAATACCATCATCACAGCAGGCTGGGTGTTTCTGTGATTTTAGAATAGTGAATATTACCTCTAACAGCTCATATGAGTGATGTGGATCCCGCCCCACTCACCTGCTACAGCGTGAGGGTCCATGCAGAACTCGCTGTGGTCAACCGCTCCTCGATCCAGACAAGTCTTCAGCCTCTTCACCACCGAGGCAGCCGCCGCCAGACGAAATAGACCCTGAGGACAGACGGTGATGAAGCAGAGGAAGGGGAGCGAGATGAAGTTGGAAGAGGAGTGATCAATGAGAGACGGCAGCATGGCGACTTAATTTAGCAAAGTCCAATTCAAATCCAGTCAAGACCAGGGTCAAAGGTCAAAGTCAAAGGTTCTATTCAAGTCCAAAACCAAATTAGACAGTAAACATATATAACAAGGCAACAGTAAACATATTGCTCCCACTAATAATAAAGTTCTCTTGTTGGCCAATCATTAACAAATATGGCATTAGTCTCAATAGTTTCCCCTTAGGCCAACCAGTGTTATTCTGAATGCTAGAATGCAGTGGGGCAATGCATCAAGTTTCCTCATATTTGAGATATTGTACATGACAGACATTTCACATGAATGGACAGATCGGGCCAATCCGCAGATGTAGATCTACTGTATAAAGCAGGAGCCTGTGGGCTAAATATGAAGCCAAATCGGGGCCAAATATTTTGTTAAGTTAAAAAAAAAATTAGAATTGGAAAGACAAAAATTGAAGTTGAACACTTTAAAGGAGGGTTCAAGGTGATTGTTTCAACTTTCAAGTTCAACTTTGAGCCTTTTAACTTTTCAAATAAACTTTTTCAGATTGCAGGAAAAAGTTGGGTCAGCATCCATTAGCAGCTGAGAAACCAAGACGTGTCCAAGACGCAAAAAAAGTGATATCAAGACTGAGACCTGCAGCCCTGCAGCAGTGGTTGATGGGATGATGGACAGGAACTGAGAACCATTGACAGAGACGGACAGAAATGGTGATATTATATAGTAGTGGTATGAAAATGACAGAATAATACTTTGCGGAGTGACAGTTAATCTTTTTCATAGTTCAGTTAGTATGTTGGTTTTTTGGCCAGAGTTTGGTTTGCATGACAGTTTGGTTTGAGTAAAAATGGTAGTAAATAGTAAAAATGGTAATAAAGGGAAAAGTCAGTAACTAGGTTAAACATTACTCTTAATCCAAAGCAAAGCTGACTGTTCATCGCAAATGTGTTCACTTTAATTTTGCATGGTGCAAAAAAAAAAAAAAAAAAAGTATCACGTGCATGAGAAAAAAAATCACGGTTCACCACACATGTTTCAGTTCAGTGAACTGAGAAATGCACAAAATCGTTACACCCTTCCAGTGTGAACTGGACTCTGATCCTGCTCAGTCCCACCTCCTCCTTCATGCCGGTCCTCAGCAGCATGTGAACACACTCCTGGATGGGAGCTGCGATGTCTCTGCCGCTCTGGGACAGATGAGACAGCAGCGGCTCGCCATACACCTTCTGCTTGGAGGGGCTGGACAGCGGCTCTGGGAGGACGGAAACACACCGATAAAATATCACAGTGGTGCAGCAGGTGAGCAGATGAAGGTTCAGAGACTCGCCCTCGAAAGTTCACCTTTCTGACTGTGGCTCTCTTTCAGCTCGGTGATGTTTCTGTCCAGGAACTCGTGTGAATCTTTGTGGTATTCTGCCTGCAGCTCCAGCAGCTGTGGTGGGAGGGAAAGACACAATGAAGTCGAGACCAAGATATTGGTTTGCTGATATTTACCATTTTTAAGTTAGCAGATATAGATTGCAGCGTCAAACTGATATGATGGAGGTTCCTTCCTGACCACAGATACATAAAAATAATCTGGAAAATCTTCAATGAAGTTTTTTTTAAATTTTCTTTGCATATTTTATTTATTTGAATTTAATTGTTTGCTTATGATTTCTGAGAATTAGTTGTTGCCTTATTTTAAAAGCAGTAATCCGCTCAAGGTTTAATTGGAGAGTTTAAGTGTTGCATGATGGTCTAAATGCTGTTTCAGAAACTTTTCCACCATGTTGAGATTTTTTATATATATAAGTACAAAATAATGGCTTTTGACAGCATCAGTATAAATACATATTGGTATCTGGCTTCAAAATCCAATATCAGTCAAACCCAAATACAGTCCATAAACTGTAGGTTTACCACACTCTAATCCACTTATTACTCATACACTGATAGTTTCAATCATTTTTCATATGCTATGAAAAAATCTGTTAAATGGTGTTTTCTTAAGTTATGAAAAAGGAAAAAAAGATAAAGAATAAAAATTTTAGACAAATTTATTAATTATAATGTATTATAACTTACACGAATGAAGTAATTAGCGTAGTCATCTTCTTTCGTGGCGAAGTGATACAGATCAGCAGAGTACTGGTCCTGCAGAGACACAGAGAGGTGAGGCTGTTTGTCTCAAACAGATTTTAAAGATTGTAGTCATTTTTTTCACCTTGAAAAAGAGGCTGTGAGGGCTGAAGGTTAATAAAAAAAAATGTTTGTGTTTGATATTTAAATTATACATCAAAGACTAGATAGATAGATAAATAGATAGACAGAAACTTTATTGATCCCAAGGGAAATTCAGTAGTCAAGTTCTCCTTACACTAGTATGATGATGATAATAATGATAATGTAATTCTTCATCAGTGTCTGACAACATCCCTTCTCCACAGGGAGGTCAGAGGTCAATCGGCAGCTTCCCTGGAGGTGGCAGGGAGTCAGCGTCTTGCTCAAAGACACTTCAGCAGTTTGTCCGATGTTTGTTCCCCACAGTTTCCCCGCTCATTCCTCCACCCCGACACCCAACATCCCTACCTTGATGTTCTCCAGCTTCCTCCAGGCCTCCTCCACCTCCTCCCTGAGCCCGTCCTGCTTCGCCTGGGGGCCTGTGCTCGCCTGGCTCCTGACCACACACACACACACACACACACACACACACACACACACACACAGGGAATCAGTATTTGAAATAAACGTCGTCACACATCTCTGTGATGGTCTGGTGTACGAGCGGCTGTGTGACTCACCTGTTTCGTGCATTGTGCCAGTCTGTGGTGAGCTTGGCAAACTGCTTCTTGTTCCGGAGAATCTCTGGTAAATCGTCCTGAAAGGTAGAAAATACATTAAAAAGCCGAATTAGTAAATGGACTATACAGCATTGATTCTGATTAGAAATTAAAGCTGCTCTTTCTTTTTTTTACAATTTGCTATTTTTGTTTTATTCATCCTGTGCAAGAATTCTTTTTTTTTCCTAAGGACATAAATTAAAAAGGAACAAAAATAAACAAAAACACAGCAAAATCATACTTTAGTTTACGCCATGTAAACTTAAGTATACAAAATATTTTTAATATGTAGATGTGTATATATGTATCAGTCACCCCTCTCAATATATGTGCATAACACACTAAAAAATTAAGAGAAAAGAAACCAAGAAAAGATGGCCAATAAAGTCTGAGATTGAGCTCTAATCGTCTTTGTTTCTCCAGTTTACAGTCACATATCTACTTAAACCATTTTATTCTCACGGTGCAGTGGCTGAGAGGAAACCCTGCACACACTGCGCACACACACACATCAGGGAGTTTCTATTCAACGACTTTCACACCGTCCTCACCTCGCTCAGCTTGTTGAGCGGCTCTAAAACTTCCTTCTCCACTTTCACCTCGAAGTCTGCCAGCATGGTGGCCAGCATCTTCTCCATGAAGCAGCACATCTCCAGCACCTTCCTGCCACACACACACACACACACACACACACAGAATGTGATGAACAGGGTCATCGAGGCAGGGAGGGATCAGTGGATCAGTGGATGGATGGATGGATTCATGTGGATCAAACCTGTCACCTGATAGAAGACTCTGCATCGAAGTCTTTCAGGCTTTCTGCCATGCTGATGGACAGCAGCATCAGAGGGAGTTTTTTCTGGGAAGAGAGAGCAGGGTGAGATAGAAATGAAATGCCTTGTAGTAACCAGTTTTCAGACATGGTTAATTCGTGACAGGACACCAAATGGCTTCTTTCAGGATAGGTGTGCTCGCCAAAATCACGCAAGTGTAGATAGACAGAGCCTCACAAAGGAGGGCAAGGCAGCAAATCCTCAGAATCAACTGCAACAGCAACAAAAAAAAATGTTTTGGTGGCAAAAGACAAGCTCAATGTGTTTCGACATGAAGTCTTTGTCAAAGGCTTGGCTTTTAACTGGGGATGTCACGATGGATTTTGATCGCTGATTCTAATAGCAGTGAAATTCCAGAATTCTCAATGCCTGATTGGGTACCATGGCAACAACAGAACTCCCACTCAGTGCACACGCACACTCCTTTATTTCTAAATTTTGTGTAAGCACAAAAAAAGTAAAAAGAAGCTTTTTGTGTTTCAGGTATTTAAAGATACTGGCTGCAGTGAAATAAAAACACGGAGTTGCTACAAGTGCAACACTGGCCTGTAGTGTTCAAGTAGAAAACAAAGCAGCCCAATAAAATGCTCGTTTCAAATTAGAGGATCTGTCTGAAATGTCCTGCTGCAACAACAAATACAACGGCGTGATTATGTGCTCTCATTTTCAGCCCTGTGAAAATGACTGCAACTTTAAGTGCTTCAGTATTTAAACATACAGACAAACATTACATCAGAATAACAACACTGAGTTACAGAGTAAGGCTGGGCAATATATGAATATTAAATCGACATGAAACTAGATATTTGGGATTTTGGATATTGTAATATGGTGATATGGTACAAGTGTTGTCTTTTCCTGGTTTTAAAGACTGTATGCTTGTTAGACTGTTGTAGCTGTTCTGCCTTTCTCCTCTCCCTGCTTGGTCATCATACACACACTGATATAGATTGTTTATCAAAAATCTCATGTAAATATCTCATTACTACAATTATGGTATTCAGGATGTTGTGATATTTAATTTTGTCCACATCGCCCTGCCCTATTACAGAGGACAGTATCAAGTTGCGTTGACACTACTGATACTAAAACACTAGTATTGGTATTCAGCATTTTGATTTTGTACTCAAGTATCCATTCTTATGACTGACATCTCTACTTTTTATCAACAAGATTGCAATGAATCTCTTGCAGCTGATTCTGGGAAGCTGCTGCCTTCGTCTTTGTGGGATGTTTTCTACATGTCCCATGGATGCATCAGTGTTAGTACCATGCGTTTTTCAGCCTCCAGGCCCGTCTGGCTCTGCAGGCAGCCCTGCAGCTTCTTGTGCAGGACCTGAGCCGCCTTCTTGGCCGGCTCCACTCGCTGCTCCACCTTGGATCAAATCAGACACAAAAACACAGACAGCGGTAATGAAGCTGCATTATTTAGGAAGAAAGGGTCGGGGTGTTTATGTGTCAGTGTCTGATATTTGTTGAAACTCTGAGGTTCATTAGTGACTTCTGTCCAGTTTCTCAACAGTCAACTTTTCTCGATATAAGAAATAAGCTGTGAAGTCTACTTAGGCTTTTGACTTCCTGTCTGCTATTACCAGCTGATGTTTTTCCGTGTGGCTTTTGATGCCGTGGTTGATAATATATTTTTATATTATTTATTATTTATTTATAATTTATATTATTTATGTGTATTTTTTTTTATATTGTGTCTTTCTTGTAATTCTTATCTCCTAAGTTTCCCTTACAGGTAGTGATGTAGCAGTAAATAAAAAGAAACAAAAACTATTACCTTTCTTTTTCTATTAACCCTATCCACAGTTGACACTTCATACCATGATATGTACTCTGAATTTCATATAATAATTTATGTCAGACTAAACAGGAGTGTAAAGTGAGTTTAAGTGGGTTTACCCTTCACCACATCCCTGCTTATAGGATAATATATTGTTTGAATTAAAACTAAAATAAAGACATGACTGTAATCACACAAACAAATGTCTTTGAACCTTTACTGTCTGCAAAAATAAACGTATGAATTTCAAAACCATAATTCTTTCTCTCTCACCGTGACCAGGTCCTCATGGAGAAGTTCGGTGGCATCTTGTGACCTGCAGATGTTTACATTGTTGTGTTTAGTGAATATACAGGAAGCCAGCAGGTCTGAGGTACATTTTGTCCAACAGTGAATATTATATGTCATTATAAAATCCTTGTTTAGTTTTGTCTGATGGTCAAATCAGTGAAAAATGTTTCTGATCACATAAAAAAATAAAAATAAAGGGAAATCCATTGACCCTATGTTAAATTTTGTGCAAAAAAGGGGTAAATGCACATTTCTACCTCTGTAAATGTATGAATGATGTTTTGTTTTGACTAAAAATGATGCAATCGGTTGTGTTTATATTCTAGTATATGATTGAGAAAAACTCTCTTCCCCTTTCTCTCCAAGGCCGATTGATGTTACTGCTGACTGACCTTGATAAATTTAGGACATTTTTTGGCCTGAGTGGTGATGAAGTCAACAGCCTAATATTGGCGTGTGGGCGTTGTTGTGGTTTAGCTCAGTGCCAGCGCTGTGAGAGGAAGGACGGAGGCCTGAAATACCAAACCATCTCCTCTCTCTGCCAGCCGTTAAAATGGAGGGAAGGAGATCAGTGAAGTGAAGTACGACAAATGTTTTCATTAGCAGCAGTGAGAACATCTTTCAGCTGGGTGTCACCTCAAAGGAAGCCCAGCCCAGTTCACAAAGAGGTCTCACCAATTTACCAAGGTGCAGCATTTTTCTTTTTTCAACCTGACATCTGACATTCGAGAAAACCCCAACACCTTTGAATCACACACCAGTTCCCTTTTGTCACTCTCATTTCAACTTCTCCTGTTGTGGCGGCATCAACCTCTCCTGTTCCCCAAAGAGCAGAATTACATCAGATGTGAGCAGAGGCATGGTTTTATCGACCAAAGTGTGTGTTTGTATGGATCTAGGCTGAAGATTTCACCAGTTTGGGCTTTATTGGTTTTAGCATTAGCTCATTTATTTATTTAATGATAATCTGATAAGGACTATTTTTACAAAATAGTCTGATGCCACATAACATGTATAGCAATATTGCAGTGTCCAAATGCTTTTCCACCCTGGCAGGAGTAAAATTCTGCAGGGAAACACTGAATATTTGTGATTTGTTGGCGTAAGATTGGGAAAGAATTGAGATATTTACTTTTGGACTATGGATGTCAAAAATCTTAATTGATGGATCCTTTGTCTGTATCAGTTTGTGCATTACTTTTTGTGTCTATTTGCACATATACATTTATCTCGGATGAAAGTTCGCACAAGCAGCAAAGTGAGAATTGCGTGGAAGGTGCTGCTGAGCTGCGGTGGTTAGAGCCGGCACTGTTCTGCTGCAGATGCACATAGCGTGGGTTTATTATTAAACCAGAGAGTGCGTCAGAGCTGGAGGCAGCGTGGCCTGCAAACACACAAATCTCTTCAACCCTCCTGCCTGCAAACCTGCACACACAAAACCAGAGAGCGCGTAGCTGTGCGTCTGTATACCAACAGTTTGAATATATTTTGCACGCCTCCAGATGCTTTTTTTAATATCATATAAACACACACACACAGGCACACATTCTTTTAATCAGGTCCTCTCTGTCCAAAGGCTGAAAATTATTCAGTATTTCACACACAAAAAAGGAAAATTAGAGAAAAACAGAAAATATAGACATAGGCTTCTATAATGGAAATGTGTTTTTCCTATCTCATGAACCATCTTGTGACCTCCCAGAATGATCTCCTGACCCCATGGTGGGCCCTGACTCCATGTTGAGAACCACTGGCCCAGATCACCATATGCTGTAACAACATGTACCTTATCTATCACCTCCCTGCTCTCCTGTCAGTCAGTCTGTCCACTCGTGCATACAGACAGAGGGCGGGCAGAGGAGCGTGACAACTACGATGAGGTTTCCCTCAAAAACCCAAAAGCCAGCCTCAACTTTCAAAATGAAGCAGCGTCTCTGTAGCACTGCAGTTTTACGTACTTTCCACTTCTGTATTTGTATTACAAGAGAACGAGGACATGGAGACAAAAACGCAGACATCAAGATTCCCCCAGAGCAGATCCCCGTATGGCACAAATGAAAAGTAGTTCAGCTGAAAGTGTCTATTTTGAGAGAGCAATAACACATCGGGCCTTGAAAAAGCCTTGAAAGTTTGTGTATTTGAGGAAACAAAGTAAGGCCTTGAGCCTTTTTTGAAAATGAAATTAAAACTCTTCGTTTCTCTCCGTCCCACAAGCAAAAATTCACACCCCTGAGAAAACCCTGTGAAGGATTTAGGGCTGAAACAGCAGCAGTTTAGAGTTTTGGAAATTAAAATGAATTCAAATAAAGGATTTCACGAGTTTCTTGACAAGATCAGTACTAAAATGATCCTTTTTGCTGTGTAATTTTGACCAGTGTCATAAATTACACCAAAACCCACCAACTGAGCCCTTGAATCCTACCAAACAAAACCTTGAAATTCCTTGAAAAGCCATTGAATCAAGTGTAAAAGCAATCCCGGTGCCTCTAAGTTTCTATTCTTCTAAAAATCCCCCAAATTTACGCCCTGAAGATGACAAATAACATGAAATGACATACCTCCCCGCAGAGCCGAGCTGCTTCAGGATGCTCAGAGACTGTTTGAGCATGCTGGCAGCGGAGTCGAACCCTCAGCACCCAAGGGAAACCTGCTCCGAAACGTCCACACCGAGCCCGCTGCTGTCACTTCATCAGGAAGGAGAAGAAGCGCAGGCCGGCCCTGTGCCTCCTCTGTGGGTGTTTTGTTCCCTCTGTGTGTGTTTTGACCCAGCAGTTTTTGTTCTTGTTTCAGGACTGTGCTCTCAGGTCCCAGTCACTTCTCG
>OMKZ01050208.1:14711-35288 GCA_900302535.1 Neoniphon sammara | reverse complement strand
CACACACACACACCCGCACACACACACACACACACACACACACACACACACACCAGACCTAGTTAATGTAGTGAAATGTGCTGACAAGAAGAAAGGTGACATTTCTTTTGTTACTTTCCCTGAAAACTGCACTTGTTTTACAAATAATCATTGCTCAAAGTTAAAGGGAATTCAAAAGCAACAGTGAAAGACACTTACAAGAGGAATTATCACCTTAAAGTCTCCTTGTTAGCAAGTCATTTAGTCTCATATTCAGTCTTGAATTTTTGTTTTTTTGTAATCAGTGATAAAATCTTGATTCCAATGCAATGCATATTTCTGGGAACAAGTATAAACATGTTGAAACAAGGCAGAATGGGTGCACTTATGTCAAGAAAATGACACTTGATTCAAGAAAATTCTGGAAACAAGTTGATTGGCAATGGAAACAAGTGGGATTATTTCATCTATCTAGCAGATTTTTTCACTTGTTTTAACAAAAACAAGATTTTAAGACTGAGAATTGAATGCTGAGTTGATATCGTGGACATTTTTGCACTGGAGGGAATCAAAGTGCATTGCTTTGTCTGGTGGAATAGATCAAATGTGTGAGCTATACGGGTTGGTTAGGGTTTGAATCGCCTCAGTGGGTCCAGCAAAGGTGAAACACATCCCGAGCCATGATCTAGTTTAGGAGCACCAAATCAAATAGATGGCAAGCCCAACTCGACTTTTGCCATTTGAGAAATCCCAGGTGAGAATGTCAGCAGTTCAGTTCCACCACACACTCATCTTTTTTTTCTCCTTTTTAATCAATCTGTTCATCTAAAAAGGATTTCTCTATTTTGAGATTTTAATCCAGTGTCTGTGTTAATCTCCAAAACTCAGGGATTGGAGGAGGGGATGGACAGGGCATCAAAGCCACTCAACTTCAGCCCGCTCTCACAATTACACACACACACACAAGCATCAAGGCTACCAATAAATCAAGCTCTCATAATGCCTCTCTGAAAATTAATTTTGCGAGGCTCTGGGCTCGGTCATCTAGGTCATATAGCCGCTGCTGGTTTGTTCGATTTCCAGGCATTTTTCAGTCAGATTACAACACGCAAGGAAACGAGTGTGAATGACGGTCATGCCTGTTGCAGGATTGCGCAGTTTAAAAATAACAGAATGAGGGTATATACACTCTGAGGCTTGACCTTTAGTTAAAACAGTGGAAAGTGCATGTGAACTTTAGCATTTATAAGTGGAATTATTAAGGGAAATCCAGGGAAGAATAATGTGACTCTTGAACTGGCATTGCAAAATAATGTTTTTCACTTCATGTCTGTGTATCACATCAGCAAAGCCACTTCTTCTGGGTCCCATAGATGCTTTATGAACTCTCAGTCAATACAATAGAGTGAGCCCTCCCATGGATTTCACAGGTATTACACACGGGCATTATGGGCCGTGCTGCTTGTCCCCATGACTCCTAGTAATGATTAGCTGTATTGCAATCACCTGCTATTTGCATTGGGTAACTCTGCACAGATGTAGCTACGTGACATTAAGTATTTTAACCAGAGTGCTACTTTCAGCATCACAATAGCAGGCACCATATTTATATCAAGCTCTGATTTCTGATACACAGATATGCACAGCAAGTCACGGCATGAAAGATGCATTGACCAATGTGTCTGCAGTGCAAAAATCAATTGTAAAATTTAAAATAAAGTTCAAAGCAACATTTTTTTCATATTTCATTTGTTTAACTGCAGAATTGTAGAATTTTACCAAATATAATGTTTTATTTTTGTGCATTATACAGTTTTCCACCTTTTCTATTTCATTTATCATTGGGAAGCTATGTTTTTCCACTGTCTTCATATGAATTCTGAGAAATTATAATCACTAATTTAAATATGTCTTCTCAGCTTATACAACATTTAATTTATTTGCATTGAAATGGCATTGTAAAGCCATGTGAAAATACCTTAAACCAAGGAAAAGCCTGATAGTCTAGCCTCTAGTTGCCCTCTGAGGTCTCTTTATTAGAGGTCTATTACTGTAACGCTGCTATCAGCCATGGGGGTCTCCCTGGCTGCCACTAAGCAGTAAATAAATATGAGCCTATTGTATTCTTGTGGCCTAACTGTCCTTGCTCTCCCATGCTGAGTAAACGCACACATACAATGGGAGGCCGGACTCCCTTGTCATTCCTGATCCCCTTAGATTGCTCCTCTAGATCCTCACCCTGGGAAAGTGGCAGCAGAAAAAAGAGGATGCAGCAAAATGTCACCCGCCATCCAAATATTTTATTATGTTACATGCCAAAATTGATCCTGACTTATCTGAATTACACTTTGCTTTGCAGCCTCAGAGTTAATGACATCTTTTGACAGATTGCTACATGCTTAGTTTGTGTTTTGGATCAACAATGTGTGTAAAATCCTGAAATTAGTGTTGCACATGGGTAAATGTATTCTTATGTGTGCAGTGGATGGCTACAAAATCTGTCATTTTTGTGAGCGTTTTCTAACTGGCAGGATAAAAGAAAGAAACTGAAAGTTGTGCCGGCTGCTGGCCACCTCAAGCTGGTGGAGCTTCCTCTTCAGTTTCTCCACAGGAAGAGTGCTGACAGGGCTGCACGGACTCAGAAAGTTCCTTGTGTGGAAGAAAAAGCGAGGCCTTGAGTTAGGAGGGGTGAGCAGAGAAAAGCCCCCATGGGACAGCATTATTCAGGTCTGCCCCTACCTCCAGGGCGCCCGGGCATGAGCTTGCCAATACCGGGCACAGGCGGGCTCTGCCGGCCCGTAATCACCGATGACATACATGAAGTAGTTTTCCAGATAGGTTTTCCTGTCCTTCCAGCTGCGAGTGGGGCAAACAGCACAGGAAGAATAACAGAAGTTGTAGCCAGGCTCAGGGAATGTGGCCTTTACAAACACAGCACAAATAAAAAAAAAAAAAAAAGTTAAAAGGCGCACGGCTCTCCTCCTGAGAGCCTCTGAGCGAGGGAAGTGAGGCTACGTCCTGAGAGAAGGTACAACCTTCCTTAACTCCCCCACAGACTCAACAATACCCTGCCAATCAAACAGCACACTGTTTTCACCTCACTGCACTACCTGCACCGCTGCAGCACCACAGTCTGGTCTTGGTTTTGAGTTCGGTATCAAGTCCACTTTTCTTACATATTAGGCTTTTCTCAGCCATGACTCAGATTCGTCTTGGTCTCGGCCACCTCTGGATGTTGACTCAACTTTTTCCTTCCTAAAATTTGCAAAGAGGTGTTTTTTTCTCCATCGTTTATTTTCTCCCCTGCAGTGCAAACAAGTTAAGGGATTACATCTGTGTATAGTCATGCCCAAGCACTGCTAAGTCAAAATCCTCTTCATTAATTAGCTGGATGATGAAGAGTTTAGTAAATCTACATCTCCATCGTTAAGAAACTCCTTCAGTATTGTTTTTAGATTCAGTCAGATCAGCATTTATTTAAAGGGCAGGATGAAGTGTCTTAGGACAGCTTACATTAAAATCAAACAGATCAATGAAAAAAAGCCAAGTATTATAAAAAGGAATGGGATTAAAAGAAAAGAAAAGAAAACCAGAAGAGGTAGAAGACAGAAAATATGAGTATATATGTGCTTATGCATATACATAGGTGAACACAGACACACAATACAAGCACACATATACACATACATAAACACATTCACACCCATAAAAAATATTTATATCCATAAAGGTGCATGACAGCTACAATTTAAGGAGAAATGCTGGCCAGGCAACTAGGATTAGGATTAAGAAGGGCTGTATTAAAGGGAGAATAAGTGGAAAGGCATGTAGATTGCTTATCTACATGCCTCTTGAAAAGGACTCACTTTGCTCTGGTCTTGGTCATGATTTGGCCTTCAATAAGACAGCCTCGACTACAGTTCTGCTACCTGCAAACACTGAGGCACAAACCGTCATGCATTCCTGCCACCATGCTGTCATTTCTCCTCCGAAGACAAGATGTAAAAATCAGGCTGCACCTTCTGTTGCCACCGTAACAGAGCATAATATGCAAACTGATTCTACAGCAGCTTAGCACACAGTGCGTTCCCATCAGGTGCTAGTGGCTTGCTGCACACAGTCAACTACCTGCTGAGGGGGGCTTGGTGAGCTGCAGGCTTACCCAGCTAAGCCAATCAGCGGAGGTGTTAAAGACGTCACGTCAACACAAACTAACAGGTGCCCAACTGACAAGGAGAAGGCTGAAGACAGGAGAGGAGGAGTGTGAGGGGACGGTTGCATCTTATGGTTGCAGTAACACTGCTATTGGCATTGTGTGGAAATGCTATGTAGTCACACACACACACACACACACACACACACACACACACACACACGCACGCTTATAACACTCAATTATAATATGAAGAAAGATGTTTACACAGTTGATATCATAAAAGATGTCTTAGCTTTAATCCACAAATAATCCACAAATAGTGACTTTTAATTATGGAAGTTTATCCAACTACTTAACAATGATTATGCATGAACATATTTAAAATGTAAATGAGTGAAAAAGGACTGTAGAGTTGTCACATGATGACTGAAGATGGGTGCAATCAAAGCCAAATTGAGTTTTTTGGGTTTTTTTTTCTTTCAATCTATATCCATCAAATTCATTTCTCAGTGCTCAAATTTAGCGGAAATGAACGTATTTTATTTCAGTGCAAGGGGTAGGTAATGTAGCATAAAATAGTAGTGAAAAAGGAGATATAGTCTGAAAAAATATAAAGAGTTTAAAATACATTGTTGTCCTGAAATAGTCACACTGGGTGTGACTGTGTAAGAGTGGAGATGAACAGAGAAAAATTCTTTCCATGCGGCGCTCACACAGTGTCTGGAATGACCATTTAATCAGTATCCGAAAAAAACAGTTACAGTCACACTCACTTCTACACACACACTCACATACACACACGCACACGCAAAAACACTCATATACATACTCATCGACTGAGTCATAAAGCGGCAGGACACTGAGGAAGGGGTGTGACGTTATTTCCAGACAGATTAGTAGGAATGTCGCTGGACAAACACTTCATGTTATATGATCAAGGTATTTGATCTTAAAATACAAGTATTAAAATGTATATATCAAATAGCACACATTTAGATAAAAATATAAATACACACCCAGACACAAACACATACACACACTTCAGAGTGTTTGAGGACGGTGTGTGTGTTAATCATCCTTGGAGTGTTTGTTGACAGGCGTTAGTCTCTTTGCTGAGGGACTCTGATAGAGTATTGTATCGGCCCAGCAGGTCACAGGGCCACACCCAGCTGCTCTATTCTCTGCAGCGTGTCTGTCAGGCCCCGTTACAGTGATCATCTGTCTGGCGGTCAGCGACTGTCTGTCTCTGGGCTGGAAACATGTTCTTAAGTCATAACAACCACCGCTGGTTGTTCCTGTCTCTCTCTGTGTGCCGGACTAAGATCTGATCCTTCCCTGTTCTGTAATGTCAGGAATTAAATGACATGAATGCAAATGAACATGTTCATTAAAAACCTGACTCGTGTACTACAATAAATAATCCTTAAAAAGTCATTTATGCACATGTTCAGTCTAAAAATCTTGTTTTTCTTAAAACAAGTGAAAAAATTGCCAGCGGGATGAGATAATCCCAATTGTTTCCAATGCTGATCAACTTGTTTTCAGTATTTTCTTGTATCAAGTGTCATTTTCTTGATCTTAGTGGGTTGATTTGCTTTATTCTGCCTTGTTTCAACATATTTATACTGGTTCCCAGAAAAAAAATCCTGAAACAAGTGAAACTGCATTAGAAATGAGAGATTTTTTTTCATTTGATTTAAGAAAAAACAGATTTTAACACTGAAGATGAGACTAAATGACTTAAGATTTGGATTTTTATTTTTTTATGTATTTATTTTTTTTGCAGTGTGGAAAATGACCAAGGTTGGGATTGTTACTTCGAGCCACAGTCTGCATCAGTGCCATGTCTGGGTCCCATCTGAAACAACACAGCTGTTGAGCATGCAGACCTGTGAGACACACAGGTGAAAAGCCATTGAAACTGCAGGGCCGGGACTCCCCTGATGAGGTTATAGTAATCTGATAGGGCCAATTAGTGCTTGATTAGGGTTTGTGCAGACTGGTTCATAATGAATTGCTGTTATCAGATTTTTTTTAACTATCAGACACAGACATTTGATTCAACCAGAAATTACTGTCCTTAAAATCCTTGACCAAGTTTAAATATTTGTGCTCAGGTGAATATTTGTTTCATGCATTAATATTGTCCAGCTACAGAGAGGAATCAATGAAACTTTCTATCTAGTTCATCATTAGAAGAGCGTGCTTTAGGATAAGAAACTGTCGTGTGTCTCACTTCGGTGCTCTTCCTGTTTGAGTTTCCTCCTCAGCTCCAGACAGAGGAGATGTGCCTGTAGGATAATACTCGGATGAGCATTATCTGCAGACAGCAGCCCCAAATTTACCCAAAATGCACCCTGGGCAGGAAACTATTGATGACCCTCGTGTGGGAGTTAAGAGAAGAAAACCTAATTATGGCTCACGAAATCTGAAGAATGTTCCGAGTAAGAGGACGCAAATCTATTTTTAGGTTTAATATAAACTCCAGCTACTCGCATGTCAATATTGGACATACAGAGCTGGCATATTTACATATTTAATCTCTAACAAGGAAACTATTTTATTTTTGAGGAATGTCCCCTCTGGATTACAACATGTTTGACAGGTCGAGATTCCACACATTCTTCACACAGCTGATAAGCTCAACCAGCCCTCAGTTACATTCCAACAGATTTTTAATATAAGCATGAATTCTTGGTATATTCACAGAAATAACTCTAAATGTGGAGGACATCAAAATTCAATGTTTTTCCCCCTTTTAATACACAATACACACATTTAATGCAATATGAATAACTCCTAGGCTATTTTATGACATTCATGCAATGTTTTGGCCTTAGAATAACTTCAGAGGCAGATTAAATTTGAATCTATGCTTTGGTACTTGATCCTCCTTGATCCTACCTGATCCTCACATTTAAGGAAAATTTTGCCATGCTAAATCAATGGGAGTCATAGGGGCAACATAATGTCATGTTGCATAAATGTAATAACTTCACCTAATTAAATCACAACACTTGAGTTTGAGCAAAATGGAGAGATTTGGTGCAAAGATTTCGCACCAAAAATTTGAATTGTGTCATAATTAGCCTATTGACCGTATTTGAAGCTCCATTTTTGCTGACATAAACACAACAAATATAACATTGCGTCTTATTTTATGAAGCCTGTTGCATAAAACAATAAGCTTTCTAAAAATACCGTCAAAACCCAATTTTGTAAATATTAGAAAAAACATGAGTGTCACAAGTGTAACAAAGACTTGTCTCACTGCCATCTTCACATCTTCACTGCTGTTTATTGTTGATCATATTTTCACCTCAAACGCTGATATCATCCAATTGTTTTTCCTTCAGGAAATTCCTGCAAGTGGATATTAATTGTTGCTTAGGGGCCAAAGTCAATGAAAACCACAGCTTGAACTACAGTGACTGTAGATTTGAGGTCAAGTTACAAAGAGGGGAGGATTTAAACCTTAAAAACAGAACTGAGAGAGTAGGTGAAGAAGAAATAATTTTCCTGTCATATTATTGTATCTCTTTCACACCGCCTGTCTTGCATCACACCACACACGGCGGTGTTTTGTATTATTGTCATGGGAATAGGGCTGACGTCAGATTTCTTCCGCTTATTCAGGTGGTGTTGGACTGGAAGGCCTGAGCGGAGCAGGTCTTCACATTCCTAATCAGCTCTTTTGCTCTCTCTCCTCCGGCCAGGTCATCCTTCCCTCTGCTCGTGTCCTTATCCATTTCCTCTCAACACTTTAAGATGATTTCCATCCCTGACTCATAATGTTTCCCTGTACAGATTCATTTCCAGAGGATGCTGCTGGAAATGTCTTTGATGCACCTGACATGAGTTTCAGGGCGACTTCGGGACACGTTAATCAGCTTTTGGCCTCAGTCCTACAAACGTCCAGTCCAAGTGCGAGCGTGAGCCCGGCCTCCAGGGTCCGACACAGAAAATATAGGGCAGGGAAGTAAACATTTTCGCAAATGGGTAAACATTTGGCAGCCAAAGTCAAATGAGTTTGTAGTTTGTCGATATTCTGCATATTTTTAGAGCCTTTGTGAGATGTTTCAAAATGAAACAGGAAGTTGGGAAGTTTATGCCCCTGGCGCCCACTCTATTTCCCTCTTTCAGCCAAGAAAGACATGTGGATGGAGATAAAACAGCGTGTCAACAGTTTTGCTTCTGCCAAGGGGTGGGCAGTAGCTGCAACATTGTTTGACATAACAGATGTTGAAATCATTTGTAGCCATCATATTATACCATATTCAAAAGAAAATGGTTTGGGTTTTTAACTATTTTAACCCTTATCACACTTTATATTTATTTTGAATTGGGTCCACTGCCTGTTAATAAAGACATGGACATTTTAAGGTTTTAATTACAATTATTTATTGTTTTATTGAATTACATTGCAATACACAACACTCATTTAAGAATACAAGTTGTCAAAAAAAGAGACAAAATTCACATTATGAACACGTTCAGTCACTATATTGCACCTGTTTAAGTGAAACACTGAAAATAATTTAAATAAATACACCACAAAGTTGCAGTTACTTTAAGACAGTGAGCGGCCCTCTCTGTGGCTGTTCTGCTGATGGTAGCTGCTGGGATCCACTGACTCAGGCCTACAGGGGGACGGACCCAGGTACTGTTCGAACTCGCTGCGGTCCAGATCGTATAGCATGTCCATCTGAATCTGCTCCAGGTAAAACTCCAGGGAGGGCCCGGCGGAGCACAGCTGCCCCCCGTACACCCTGAACTCGCCCTGCTCCCCATGGGGTCCTGGGCCGGTGGAGCTGGACAAACCATACTGCTGCATTTGCTCGTGCTGACTGGCCAAGTACATCTGGGGCTCTGCGGGGTACGCCGGCGGGTTAGAGTACATCAGAGGCTTGTTTGAAAAAGCATCTGCTGCGTCTGGGAAAACAGGCACGTTTGGGTAGCTGCCATGCAAAGAGGTGAAGTTGGCCGAGGAGTTTGGGAACGTAGTCGTGTTCGGGTAGGCTTGCTGCTGGTTCTGGAGGAGGTAGCTGAGATCGTAGGGCACGCTGAAGCCCTTGCCGTCGATGGAGGAGGGTGGGGCTGGGGCCTCGGCGGGCTGTGGCTTGGCACTCCTCTTCAACTGCTTCCTCCTGCGGGGCCTGTACTTGTAGTTTGGGTAGTCGATGGTGTGCTGCACCCTCAGGCGCTCTGCTTCTTGCATGTAGGGACGCTTCTCTGCCAGAGACATGGCCTTCCAGGTCTTACCTGCAAGAACATGGGACATTAATAACCTGCACATTCACTGATTGCACAAAAAATAGGCCTAAACTGCAATATAACGCCTGTTAAAACTTATGGGAACATGAACTTGAAGATACCAATATAGGTCATAGGCCAATCCAGAGATTTTTAAACATTTTCATGCCACAAACCCTCTATTATATCATTGAATTGACATTTTAGTGAAAGTTAATCTTATTCTGTAACTGGAATATTTTCTAATGAAACTGATTTTGCTATATTAAGTTGCAAAAAAACAAAAACAAAAAAAAACTAACTTTGCTGTGGACCTTTGTGAACCTCCTCAAGAACCCCAATGAGGGGCTTATCAAAGACTTTTTATTCCCACCTTGTCCTATTTATCTTGTCATGTTTTAAGAGAAGTCTTAAAAATCTTACCAAGAATTTTGCTGAGGTCCGTGTTCTCCAGGTCCGGGTTGAGCTGCGCCAGCCGCCTGCGCTCCTCCTTGGTCCAGATGATGAAGGCGTTTAGGGGCCTCCTGACCCGTTGCTGCATGGATGTAGATTTGGCCTCGGGGCTGGAGCAGCTGGAGTCTGAGTTCACCGACAGCGGGCTGGAAGGCCCTGAACTCGGGGAGCGCACCTCGGTCATCTGCTCCCCATTGGCGACACCCAAGTCTTCGCTTTCAAACATCGCGTTGTTTTCTCCGAGTTGGAAAGTGGCAGGGACGCACTGGAAACGCATGGCTAATGATGATGGGCTTGATGTATCGCTCACCTAAAGGCCGCTGTCATCCTCCCGGTGATGGAGACTGACGGCTATATGTGCCCACTCCACCAATAGGAGGCCAGTAGGAGTGGATTTAAGGTGTGAATTCCAGGTGTTTTCTCGGGTCAGTGATAGGCCTATCTCATGCCCCGATCAGCGGTCTCACGAAACTTCAGTTTGAAGAAAACCGAAAGAAATTTGTAGACTTATGACTGCACTCACAATTGTTATTTCTTCATTTCTGCTGCATGCAAAGCAATAATAATCACCCGGCTAACACATTTGGTTAGGGATGATGGTGAACCCACCTAATGCCAGTATATTTACCTTTTTATTTAGTTCCTAGGGCGATTTAGATATGCTATGAAATGCAGAGTATGTATTAAAGCAATTAGTATCAAACTGATGTAGGTTAAATGAGGTTAGAGACTTTTAGGGGAATATGATAAATTGATGAAAATTCTGAAAATGTCAGAATGATTTTTATTTATAAGCCTGTTTGCCTTATAATGATCACCTACTTGAGGTTTAGGCACCATTTATTTTATTCACAAGCTCACTAGTTATTTTTTCAAGCTATTTGACCCCTGGCGTCTTCTTGGGCTCATGGAGTTTTTGGGTATTTGTGCATTCGTCTGACAGAAACCGCTTTCCATCTTGATTTGCTTATTAAGTCCATACAGGCTACTTTGTAATTTGATTTTACTATTTGAGATAAATGGAATTTAATCAATAGGCCCTGAAAGGTAGGGTATTGATAGGTTGACATCAAAGTTTTCAGGAGGCAGGGCTGGTTACTAATTACATTCCGTGGCTCTCAGCTCTTATCGGCCATTCACTGTCTCTATCAAAGTACATTTTACAAGACTGAAACAAACATGATCAAGGCATGTTTATTACATGATTACCGCTAACAAATATTTGTCCAACAAAAGCAGATAGGCCTGTATCTCAAATTTCGACAAGGGGACGTGAGGAGCTCAACTAACGTACTCCAGGATATAAAAACAATAAAATACCCACCTTTACTTCAGTTACGTCCATACTTTGCAATTGGCATATGAAAACTTAATATATAAATATACTGATTTCCCAGAATAAAAGAGGCACCAGAGCTGGCCTCGCCGCTAATCAAAGAGACAAGTGTACTGAAATCAGCCTTTTGGTGTCGCATCACTCCACAAACTCACAGAAACTATGGAAAGATTTTAGTTATTCTGGCAGTTTGTGGCGTCATTTAGCCTATAATTTATATATCTAGAGCAATAACTTTTATAAGCTCCCTGCATGTCTTTTTTTGAAAAAGATCTGAGGGGGGAAGAACTATAATAGGCTGGCAATAAAAAACGTGGCCTTCTATGGTAATTTTATGGCAGCTTTTATTAGAATATACAAATACCACAGCCAAACTAAGTCATTATGTGAATTTTACAATAATGATATAGGGAATAAATATATGTAACCTGTTCTACAGGACAATAAGTTCACTCTAAACTCACTATTACAAGTCCCTATGCGGGAATAATATAGGAATGCTATAGGATAGGTTACCATAAAATACAAAAAGATGGATAAACCCACTGCAGTGCGCCACACAGGCTATACTAGGAGTCACTATATGAGTATTATAGAAACATTACATGAATTATTTGTTATTTAGCGGACTCCAGCTGTAAGAATGAACTCTGCAGAAACTCTACAGGCGTGAGAGCACGCTTTAATATAATAGGATGCCATTACAGGTGCTTGCTTCCTCTATAGGTTTCAATGAATATCTGTCTTTTCTCTGGCACTGATGGCTAACATTATACAAACAATAGATGCCATTATGCTGATTGGAGCAAGGCTGAATCTGCAATACACGGACTGGCCTAATACCCGCACCTGCCCTGCTTTGTTACGGCAGACGAGTCACTTATGCAGGTTCTTTAGATTGTAAATATTGTGTATTATAGGGCAAAGAGTGTTAATACACAAGTAAAGCCAAGGCAGCCTGATCCATTTTGCAGCGTTGTGACAGACGACTCTTGCACGCAAAGTAAGAGATTTCCTATAATAAATTTAAGAGGGATCATCCAAATATCACAGCACGTCCCTATATAAATACACCATTGTTGATGTACCATGGGTTATAAAATATTATCAAGAATTACAATTAAGATCACTGTAATATCTCTACACACTTTTCAATCTTCATAGGAATATTACAGGAAATCTTAATGATTTCTCATGGGGAGCATTTTAGTATTTTTTCAGGTCAGGTACAAAGTAACTCAGGCCTAATGGAACTTGACACCTTAATCAAACAGACGGATCAATACGGGACATGGGGTAATTCAATAACAAGGTGATTAAGGTATTTTCTTTAAACTCTGCCACTCATCTTCACAAGTGGACTCTCTGTATCTACACTCAAGGCCGAAACTGATATGATGACATGGCACGGGAGATATAGGATTACATTTACTATTAACTCGATAATTTAAAGCTTCAGTAAATGAAGCATGAAAATGCCTTTAGGCGATATTTGAAATAGAATTATCATCCAAAGAAAAACAACTAACCTTGCTTGTCTACCTTGTCAATTGTGTGTGTGTGTGTGTGTGTGTGTGTGTGTGTGTGTGTGTGTGTGTGTGTGTGTGTGTGTGCGTGTGTGTGTGTGTGTGCGTGCGTGCGTGCGTGCGTGAGTGCATTAGAGCGTGTGCGCGCGCATTTCACAGGTTGTTAGAATTAGAGGTGGAATCCACATCCGCGGTGTTAAACAGAACGCACGCTCAAATGCGTTGTGAAAAAAGCTAATGGATTTAATCAATTAGCTTGAACGACTCAGCGTGAATACAATAATGTTAGTTTCGGCTGACCTTTTCCTGCGAATTGAGTCGGCTAAATATTAGACAGTCAGGGGTAATGACTCATTTTCAAGGTTTAATATTGTATTTTTGCCTTTAGATGTTGACCTTAGTTTATCTCAAATTTCCCTCAAAACGTTTATAAAATCTTAGTAAAATATTAATCTTTTTTTATGACGTGTGTCTTTTATTCTGAGTTCAGATGAATTGCTAATCTGAATTGATGACAGGAGGCTATCACTGCATTGTCTGATGGCCAAACAAGGAAAGTGAAGCAGTTGAATGGGCACTATACTCTCTGAATGGGGATTGTTCTCAGTGGCTTTCTGATCACAATGTTCCATTGTATTGGACTGAACTAATATATGGGACACTCCACTCCTTCTTCACTTTGTATGAGGGATGGCCAAGCTGGCACAGGTGGAGTTCTGCACTCAGGACCTACAGGACTCAGGAGAAGGGACATATCCTCATGAAGGGACAACCTAACTGGATTTACAATGATCCTGGATTTTGGGAAATATATGGATATGTCTGTCTCTACAAAAATACATTTGGACCCACTATCCTTCATTTTACCATCATGGTCTGGTTCACATATATCAAGGGCTTGCTGGCCTGGATGGTGTCTTGTGATGGATCACCTGGGGCAGTTTTCAGAAGCAAAGGGCACTTGGTCAAAACTATGCACTGCCAATGGTGAGCTTATTTTCTAGGTGCAGACTGGAGTTTTATGACAAGGAAAATGTCAAAAATGGTGCAAGTGCCCTCACAACTGGTGGCGTTATGCTGTGCAGTTCAGGCTCTGCAACATTACAGACTAGAAATTATGTTATATAAGGATTTGATGTTGGGTTTGCTGACCTGTCCTACTGTGCAGACGGTATCATTGAAAACATTTCATCAAACAGCAAAAAGTAAAAGGAACTCGGGAGTCTTGACCTCTGATAATGAAGCACTGTATTCCAATCTGGCTTCAGTGCCTTCCCATGTACTTTCCTTACAGTGGCTCATCCATAGAGAGCTGCATTGTTTCATATCTGAGGGTGTGAAGGGGAATATAATACTGTTGTCTCAGGTGACTATGTTTTCACAGCAAGCACTGTATTGCATTGTATTGTATTGTATGGGCACAGCAGGCCAGCATCAAGATATACTCTGTCAAGACTCAGACACCATTCTATTCAATGGTCTGTGCCCCCCCAGCCCTCCAACCCTTCCCCCTGTCCGCCGACATCCAGCCACCTCTAATCACGTGTTTGAGCACATTCAACAGTCGACTGTGGCCCAGGCCGGAGCGCTAGCCTCCACGCTCCACTGTAAACGTTGCCCTGCCCAGCCTTACGTGGGGCTAGCTGAGAGGATTACATGCCCCCTGGTGCAGACAGGCTTAATGTAGCCTCATTAGCAGAACACAATGATGCCCCCACCTCCCAGCATAGATAACACACCAGGCTCAGCCAGACTTCAAACACAACTTATGACACACCGCCTCACACACCAGGCCCAGGTAGACCACTCTGCAGGGTACAGGACAAAGGAGTAATATTTATCCATAACCACGAAGACATTTTATTTTCCATATTTTTCTCAATTATGAACTATCTTATGTCATTCTAAAATCCATTTTTGATCATTTTTTTGATCATTTTTTTGATTTTTGATCATTTTCATCATTTACTAGAGAAACACTGCAAACATGCAAAAATGCATTCATCACATCTTCAATCTAGCAATTTAATTTGCTTAATTGTAATTGCAAAGGCCTGAGACATGCAAAGAAGGCAATTTATTTTAATTCATAATACTGCACTGCAGTGCTTTATTTAATTTGTATACAGAACTTTCCAGGCCTGAGACATGCAAACAAGGCAAAGCTCCACTCACGCTGAAAAACTGTTCTATTCTTTGTAAATTAGGAATTGTATTCTACACTTGCTACTGATAAGAGTCTTATCTGCAGAATTAAATAAGTCTCCCAAGTCTTTTATTGTCCAGACAGTTGAGATTTGGCTGCTGGTGGCTCATTCCCACAGCGAGCCATTCATTACATCCAATGCAGTCTCGGTCTAGTCTTGGCGTTGCTCCTGAAGGCAACATCCCATTTGTGCCCCTCGGTCCCTACACTGCGCCTGTCTGTCTGACCCTGACCCCAGACCCCTACCACAGACAGGAGAGAGAGACCTGCATTTAATTGTAATTAGCCCTAATTATTAACTGGAACTAGCCTGAGACCTGTGAGACGCCATGATATCTGTGTCTGTCTGAAACGGCTCACTCAAAGACAGCAGATAACCACAACAATCTGGCCTGGTCAACTCCAGCAACGACAATGTTTGAATGTTTAATTAGATAGTGTGAACTGGTTAGACTCAGACATTAGATTATTTGGAGCACAAACCGTGATAAAATGCTTACATGATAAACAAATCTTTTTAGTCTAAGTGAAATTTGTCTTGAATGTGATTAATAGGGGAAAAATGTATGCCGTTTTTTCTGTTATTTTTCTTCTTTGCTTTTTTCCTCTGTGCTGCTACAAATTCACTGGGTTGATGGACCAGTGTTTTGAGATGTCCCTCTCTCCAAACTTGTAGTTCCTCCTTGCTCTTATGCTGGTCTGAGACCTGATACAAATTCAAAAGGATCTGCTGCTTTGAAGATAAGCACTGTACTTCTGCCATAAACAATGATTGTGCTGTTTCTTTCCTGTGGTGTGATTTATTTAAAGGATTATGCTGTAAGGATTTGGGCAGGTTTTCCTGGCAGGCCTGGCTGTATATGTATCCACTACTTGTGCAGTTTAGTATTGGGTACTTAAGATTCAGGAAAATACTCATGGGAACCACACCTTCTTAGCAGGCAAAAAGTCACCATGGACCCCAATTGTAACCTTAGCATGGTGCTATAATTAAATATTTATGACATTTACAATACTGCAAGTTATTCAACTCAACTATTTTGAAATTATATGACTAAATGCAAAAATGTTTGACAATTATTCACATTTGCTATAGACTATTTTGAGCTTGCTGCAGTTATTTTTATTAAATTATTTATTTTTAATCGCTGCATAATTGAGCCCTACCTACCAGGAACTAACATGGCAGATTGGACTTTGTACAGAAACACAATGCTAGTACTCTTGCACACACTCACACAAACATATGCTTCCTTTGATAAAGTGTTTTTATACCACCATTCTATGGCAACGTCCCTTAAGACAATATCTGTGTAAAATACCAAGTTATTTATAGTGAGTGTGCCATTTTGACTTCAAAAAATAAACACAAGCGTAATGGAGTTCAAATACGAGGGTGCAATTATCCAAGTCCTGCCCAAAGCAATGAGACTTATTCTGGTAGTTTGTAAGCCAGAGCTGATCATATCTGAAAAGGCTCAATCAATCAGCCATCAATAAAAAAAAAGCCTCTTCAGATATGGCTTCCATTTTAAAACTAGGAAATGTATATTATATATATTTTCACTTAATGCGAGCAGGAATTTTGGGAAGGTGAGGGACATTCTAATGTGGAATACCTCACAACAGGGATTATATAAACCATCTGTAATGAAGAGCATCAACCAAATCCACGGTATTCCCAAATCTATGCTACTTATGTTTATGCAGTACAACCGGGCAAAGTTGTGTTTGCCTCTGATTGTATTCCAAAAGGGGGGAAGGGGATCGTTTGAACGTCCAGGCCAGGATACAGCTGCCTATGACTAATTTCAAACTCCCCTTCTAGGCCGAGGCAACCCATTTCGCATGTAACACACATCACCAGGCATCTGTTTCCTGTTTTCATTCTTTGAGTTATCTTATTTTCCTTATTTCCCCCTCACCTGTTACAGTTCACGTTCCTTCCATCATGTTGCACAGTCCGTTTAGGCTTTAACACGGCCATCGGATGATCGCTACTTAAAACTCCTGAAACATTCATGAATGTGTCATAAAACAAGCCAGAAGCATGATGCCATGCACCCACCTTACATAGTTATCAAACCAAAAAACAACCAAGTGTGGAAAATTCTTTGGGTGACATGGTGGCACCACTGTATTTGAAAATAAAGTCTTCAAGATGTAGTTTAATAGCATTGATTCTTTGACATGTAATGACAGAACTGTTTTACCACATTATCATTAATACAAAACTGAAAAGTGGGAGAGAAAAATACAGCAGAAATACTGTCAAAACTGTGCATGATATTTTAACATTTGAAGCAGTCATTATGTAAAACTCAGAATTTTTCTGATATCTGCCTTGAGATAAAGTTTATTTTCATACTAACATTTAAGAGCTGTAATATTTAAGTAGTTTCTCATCAGTGGGTTTCAGAATCTTCTTTTCTGGCATGTTGACAACCCAGCCAGGAGAGAGGCCAAAGAAGATCTGTCGAACATCCTTCCTCATTGAGAGCATGTGATAGAGTTCATCCTTTGAAATGTCTGGCAAAACATATCCATACTTCTGTGCCAAGGCTAGCCGAGCTTGGCGAACTTTCTCTGGGTTGGCCAGGTAACCCCGATTTTCAGCTCCTGTGTAGTATGGGACCATGTCTTCCCCTGGTAGCATGCGCTTTGGAATAGGCTGCCCGCGCAAGAAGAACGGGACGGGCTTGATGAGAATCGCTGCAAAAGTGAGAATGTGTTTAATTTAAAACATTTATTGGCCTATATGACAACTACCTGAGATGACAACACAGTAAGAATGCGTAATGGAAAAGTATGGACTGCCACGCAGTCAGTTATTAGTTACCAAGACTTAGAGGATCGTAGAAACTTGTTGTGATGATCCCTCCATTTCTCTCAATAGCAGCAATGGCTCCTTCAGATGCTACCTGAACCTCAATGTTGATTTTTGCTGCAAAAATGTCGGCCCCCTGGCACGGAACAAACAAATAAAAGAGCAGTGTGGGTAAACAGGAGTCAAGAACATCTTGAACTGTCAGTCAGAATAACAACATTGTTATGTGCTGCTCCCTACTGGCCACTAAGCTGCAAGACCTACAGACTGACTTCTCATAATGAATCTTCCAGGCCTGGTTTGAAATACAGCAATAAAAAAAACAAAACAAAAAACAAGTAAAGGCCAACACTGCAATCAGATGTGATTCTCAGGACTTCATATGCAGAATTAAAATGGTTCATACCAAAATAAATTTGGTCTTTCCTTCAAAAAATCCAAATTTTTGTTGACAGCATTACAGCTTTTCCATGCATTAAATAAAAAAAAACAAAACTATTTTTACAGCATTAAAAAGGCAATCAGATAGGTCTACTGGTTCCATAATAGCAATTCTATTGATTTAATGAGCACAACAGTTAAACCCAATTCATTTCAGCGACATTAAATGGTATTTGTCAGAGTGTCTGAGTACAGGATGTTATTGTCCCAGCTCACCAAATGTGGAAATCAGTTTCTTTAATGTCTTCAACATCAAACACGTAGCAAGAGGAAACCGCCAGTCTCCTTGGACTTTGTAGTAAAACGTTTTGCTACCAGAAAATAATTTGGTCACATTTTGAATACAAAAGAAGGTGAAAATAAGACAACTGGGATTAAATTATCACTTGCAAATGTGTTCCTAAATTTAATTTCCTTTTTGTACATTTCCCATTTGTACAGTAAACATGCCTATAATTTCCCACACTAGAGGCTGCAGGTCAGGCCAGTATCTGACTAAACACTGCAGTATGTTTTCATATTCATTTCTCTTCACATTAACCCAAAACACTCCCCTTTTCATCTAATTTATAAATCACAGTTTCCCTTAAAAATTGCCCTTAACTTGAGACTGATAATAACACTAAGTCCATTTAAAAGTAACACAAAGTAACTTTAATATTTTTTTCAGGGATCTCCTCTTTATTAGAGATAAAAGATAAAGAACTTTTAACTCTAGCATGATCCACTGCTAGGTACAAAAGGGATACGATCAGCTATACACAGGCTTTGATCAGCCATTACCTCGTCAACAAGCTGAACTCCAAAGTCTCTCTTCTGAGGCTGAATCGTCACTCCTCTGGCATTGACAAGCTGTGTCAAGTCAATGGGCTGAGTTGGGTCAACTCGTCCTAGATCAATCAGATACTGAAGCCGTTTCAGGGACAGGGGCTGGTACTGAGGACGGCGGCTGAGGAAGAGCATAAAAACACATTAATGACTGGATCAAATCATTTGGGTGCAGGCGTGTGGTGTGCTGCTCTGCAATCCACAACACACAAAACTGTAATACAGCTTTGACCATCTGTGCAAAACTGTTGCATTCATACAGCATATAACTCAAGACTCAGAGTGATGCTATACTTAAAACTGGACACTGCGATTCATGCCTAGTGGTTGAAATATACGATTTTAACCACTTGATGGGGCTGTGTATCTAAATTAGCACATCACAGAGGGATCACTGCACCTGTCAAAGACTGAGGCTTGGCAAGATACTTCCATTAAGAGTTTGTTACCTAAACTTAGAAATGATTCCAAATGTAATTACTTATGTGCAAGTGGGTGATATACCTCCTTTCTAATGACAAGAGCTTCTGCAAGCATCAGGGAGAATTTGGGATTAATGATATGTCTGTGTTAGTGCTTATGTGCTTAATTTCAGAGGATGCACGTTTATTCGCGCTTTAAAGGAAAGAAACAAAACAAAACTAACAAACAACAGAAGGGTGGGCTTTTACCTGTGTCCTTCATTATAACCATATTTTGGTATGGCGAGATAGAAAGGAGTTTGACCACCCTCAAACCCCAGACGAGGACGGTTGCCTCTCTGTCGCTCTCCTTTATGTCCTCGGCCACTTCTGTTCCCACCATGCTGACCTCTGCCTCGTCGTTTCGCCTATAAAAAACGAAAACAGACAGCCTGAATGGGTCGTCACCTGCTGAATGACGTCTGACACCCATTTAAACTGCAGGTGAGTTAAGTTAGCATAAGACTCCACTCTGCAACATTGGATAACAAGCAGGTTGTGGCTAACTCTGTGCTAATGCTACTGAACAGAGACGTAAAATAAAAACTAACCTCTTTTCTCGCCCCTGGTTCAGGCCGCAAGTTCGCTAAAGTAATGCGAGGTAGAGTCTGCAAAATATCTAAGGCTTTTCCACCAGTCTTTTTGGTAATAGTCATGTTTGCTGCTGCTCACATGTCAAAACTAGCCAAACCAAGGACACATGAGTCACGTGACAGAGGTGAGCGGAAATGCGTGTGGTTTGTTTGGGATTTTTTATTTTTATTTATTTAATTTTTTATAATAATGGCACGTTTTAACACAATATTTACAAAAATAATGTAAATAATGTATAAATAATAATAATAATTCTAAATGTTATATTTGTGAAAATGTTAAAAAATAATTTGCCCGTTTTACTTATATATTTCTATTTATTTCGATGTATTTATTTTTTTTATATATATTATCGTTTTTATTAATTGTTTTTAAATAATATTTTTTACTTAACTTCTCATTCAGTTTATGTACATAATGAATATAGAAACTACATACCAACCAGCTGTTCGCTAAGGCTATTCCACAGCAAAAACAGAGTTAGCAAACAAGGACAAAATAGTCTTTTTCAGTCCAC
>OMKZ01050205.1:0-12099 GCA_900302535.1 Neoniphon sammara | reverse complement strand
TGAGTGTGATGATATCCACTTTGACTACTTTGACCTTCGCTTGCTGCTCATGCATTCAGCCCTTCTTCCTTCTTGTGGGATCTCTGGAATCAGATACCCGGTATTTGAACTTGAGCCTGTCCGGTCCTGTATTGTCGCTAACACGCACACCGACACCTCACTGTCATATCTCACTAATGGCTTCTAATGTGTTTATGAAAGAATGGAGAGGAGGGAGACTCCATTGTGCGTAGCGTACCTGCTGTTGGTGAAGTGAGCTAATGCTTTGGAGCAAGGACCTTGTCAAGGTCATTGTTTCCCTCACCAGTCCCTCAAGTGGTTTTCCTGCTGTGGACAGGTTGTCTGCCACATGTTGCTTGCAGCCTTCCATCCAGCTGCTTTCAACGTCTCCCTGTTTAACATCATTCCACAAAGCCTCTCTCTCTGTCATTCTGCAGTCTCATATGAGGAGACACTGTGTGCAAGGACATTGTCAGCAGCTGGAAAACACTGCCGTTGTTTGAGGACTAGAGGAGACCTCTGCTCTCTCCCAGATGTCGACTTGAAAATCCCTACCTGTTGTCACCTCGCAGTGATTGACGTGGATTTGGCAGCGTGGGAGTGGGTGAAGAGCAAATCCACTGGCATTTTGCATTAGCATATTCTTATTGATTAGCTTCTTAGAGGAAGTATTGAGCGGCAGAGCAGTGACCAAGGGGTTTTAAACTGAGACTGAGAGGTGGCAGAGGTCTCGGCAGTAGTGTGTGCGTGCGCACATAACCATGTGTTTGTGTCTTCAGGTAAAGGTGCCCCCTGGATGGACAAGGGATGGAGTGGAAACTTTAGATCGATATCTTTCAACTCATGCCTTCTTTGTCAGGGTATAGCAGATTGACAGAGGAGGGCACACTATAGAATAGGATGGTGTGTGTGTGTGTGTGTGTGTGTGTTCCTCAGAGAGATAAGGAATTGGCTGTTTTGGCTGCACTTTTTACAAAGCGGTTGATAGCCAGTTGCTGCAACACCTTTAGGTCAGCAGAGAAATCGTAACATGCATATTAGTAATTGGGTTACGGCATGAATAACATGAACGCTGACAAGAATTGTTTTTAATTAAACCATCCCCCACATGTCTGCAATACCCAGTGGTAGGAGAAAGCTACAGCCTCCTCCACATATCTTTTGTGCGCCCAGGTATTGTGCCAGTCTGTCGCAATTAAGTGCTGAAAACAAAGTGAAAATTCCTTAATTATGCTCCTTAAGAGCCCCCGCGTCATTAACGCCAAACACAAACCCCTTTTGTTGCCGGGCAATTACATCGCTCTTCACTTCCTTCTTCACTCCCTTTCGCTTTGTCTGGCGCCCATTTTCTGCAGTGGCCCCCCAGACCAGACGTCTTGTATATGACTGGAAAGTGGAGCAGATATGAAAAGCAGGAAAGCTTTAAAGAAAGGAGAGAGCAACAGAGAGAGTGGAAGAAGTCAGGCAGAGCAATGGAGGAAAGGATTATTGAATATTCTGATATTGTTGGCGGGGCACGTCAGAGTGCGTGTGCATGTAATCCTGTTGGGGAAGCCAGGGACACTCAGAGCCATGCCAACTGTTATTGACGGAAGGCCATAGGATTAACGCTGCACTTATTCACTCCCTGATTATTGCCCACGTACAACAACCTGTCCTATGTACTGGCTGCAATCCAGCGGCCCTTGTGTGGTTCTTTGTGTCCTTTCCCCCTCACACAAGGGGAAACAGAGTACATTCAGTTTTAAGTAGAGCTGGGCGATATATCGATATTAAACTGATGAGACAAGATATCATCTAGAATTTTTGATGATAATATAGTGATATGTGATGTCTTTTCCTGGTTTTAAAGGCTGCATTACAGTAAAATGAGGCACTTTTCTGAACTTATTAGTAGCTGTTATCTTATTTTCCTCTACCTGCTTGGTCATCACACAATTATTAATGATTTAGTTTTGATTTGTACTAAAATATTGCATTGTGCTGTCTGGAAATTCTGAAAAGCACCATTGTTGTTTTTATTTATTCATTTCGTGCTGTGCATGCATTGGTTGACTTTGGGTCTGATCGGGATTGAATTTGCAGGCTTGACTCAGGCTCTAGTTGAAATGTCCCAAGTTGTCATTTGCCAGAAACCGGTGCAAGAGCCACATCTGTATTCCTGTTGCTTATCATGGCTATTACTCTCGTTCGGCTCAGACAAAGTGACAAATTTGATCAGAGCGCTGAGAACAAGTTTAAGAAAAGGAATGTGGTAAGGATTTGCAGACATAAACAAATGCATATTCTAAAATTGGGGGAATTAGGACTCTCTTTTTCTCTCTCTCTCTCTCGCTCTTTCTCACATTCACACACACACACACACATACACACACACAGAAACCCGCTCAAACACACATTTAAGGTCAGCATTTCCCTTGGTTCGTGTCTTTGATGTGTAAGTGGTGCAGATAAGGGTCAAAGGTTAATGAAACACTTGCAGGTACAAGTATTGACCCCGATGTCCACGGACGCCACTCTGTGCACTCAAAATATGCATATTGTTAATTTTAGTATACATTAGTCTCTCCAGGCAAATAGGCTATACATAGCTTTATGGCCTTCTAGCAGTGTGGGTGCTCCAGTCAAGGCTTTTACCTCGTTAAAAGGCCCTGTTTAATAATTAATCGAGTCCATCAGCTTCAAAGGCAGTGATCAATTGATCCAGCAAATCCCTGGTTCCCAACCCCGAGGAAGCTACAGCATCCTTAAATGGTGTTTCCTGCCTTTGCTAAAGATTTAGTCTCAGAGTTTCTTGCAAACATGTTAAAACTGCCTGACCGTTAAATAGAAGTCAAATCGCAATTATGCCGAAATGTCTTACGTGCACCTTCATATCATCTCTAATCATCCTGTTTCAAAGGAAAAGTGGAGCAGAGATAGTTGCAAGTCGTTCCTTTTTTTTTTTTTTTTTGGTGAAAATCAGAACTGATGTGCACAGATCTATCAAAGGCAGATGGAGCTTAGTTAGGTTCGAGCGACAGCTACGCTTGAGAGCCAATCTGCTTTTTTTTTTTGTGTGTGTGTGTGACTTGCTCTGCAGTAAGTCAGCTATGAGGATGATGCTGATGATGATGGTAGTATGACGATGGCTGAGGAAGGCGGCCCCCAAGGACTGGTGGCTTTGCTTTCAGCTCTGATCCTTGCCTTGGGGTCAACGAAGGCGGCATATATCTCCGCCTTTGGGTCTCCTCGGCAATGCAAACCAGACAGCGCCCGTATTTTTTCCTCCACTTTGCGCCGGCATCGTTAATCATCCTCGTCTCCCTTCCCCGCCTTAGCTCCTCTCACGCCCCAGGTGTCTCTCCTCCCTTTTCATTCTCTTTCAATCCCTCACCTCCTCTTGCCTGCCCTCCACCTCTCCATCTTTTTTGCTTTCTTCCTCAAGGAAAAATCCACCCCAAAAAGTTTAACAGTGTTAAAAAAAGACAGCTATTGAAGATATACCTTGCAAATCATGGCCCATTTTGCTGTTGGTCTGCATTTCTTCAACTGATTTTGGTGTCAGTCCCTCAGAATAAAAGGGCAAGGGCTTTCTTCTGCACTCACCATTTTGCAACAAAGTTAAACAGTCATACAATTATAAATCTGATGTAGAAGAGAAAGAGATGCCAATTCCTCCACTGACAGTAACCTCAGTCAACCATATAGTAAGAAGCGTGGCTGCAATCGCCATACACCATAACTAACTTTAAAGGATTACTTCAGTGTTTTGGGCAAAATACCCTTTTTGCGATTTAGCCAGACTGAGACAAGATGTTCGATACCATTTTCACCTCTGTACATCCACTGCTTCGGTTCCGATGGCTAGCATTTTATTTTAGCTTAGCATAAAGACTTGAAGTCTGCAGGAGTTATCAGCCTAGCTCTGTCAATGTGAAAAAAAACAACCTTACAGCAACTCTGAAACAGTCTTATTTGCACAATGTATCGTGTTGACCGGTAACGAAATATACGTCTTTGAATTTTTATTGATTCATTTTTTTAAAATGAGAGCCATTTTAGGAGAAGTTAGATGGTAGGAACTATAACCGATGAACACATGTTCAGCGGTTATAGTTCCTTCCATCTAACTTCTCCTAAAACCATTATTAAAGGACCATACAGCGTTTTATTTTATATAACACATACACATGACTTACATCACTACTGGCCACCTTCCAAAACATGACATACCTTTTTAAATTTTCAGTTAGGTACTCAAGATCCCTATTGTTTTAAAATTCAAACATTCAGGTGATAAACCGATCATAAAATTCTCTGCTTCTTGGGCTAAAATTTGTGTCGAAGTCATGGAAAATTTCTATTTCGTTTGTACAGCAGTTGTTTCCTGAGGGACTACTCTCTGGCAGAGACGCACATGTTGTTGTGTGGGTTTCTGAGTGCAACAGAGAGGAATGGTGCATTCATGTGCTATCGATAAATCATGAAAAAAAATCTACTTGGTAGTTATCCAGACTAAATAACCTTGTAACCTTTTTCAAGGCAAGAAGCCAAATCCACATATCCTTTTCATGTCACAGATAAGTCCTGGAATGCACTGAACCACACAAATTGATGATAATTGAAAGCAGTAAATGAGAAAGAGTAAATGAGAGTTTTTCCTTGAATGTCACTCGCTATATATATGTCTCTATAGCATTCCAACCATGCTGTATACTGTGGCATGCTGGTTGTGAAAATAGGATGTATGCCACATAGAACTCTATCTAAGCCCAAAGGCATCTTTAGCTTTTGAAATCCAGTACTAATGTCTACTCAATCAAACTGCCAGGCCGCCATTGTAAATAAGAATGTGTTCTTAATGACTTGCCTGGTTAAATAAAGGTTAAATAAAAAATAAAAAATAAAAAACCCAAGACATATTACATTATGCTGTCATTTTTAACATATGAATGTATTGATAATTTCCATTTCTAAATTACAAAGTGAATGTTGCTGTCAATGCTAACAGTCATTATACACACTGTAGTATTGTACATGATATGCAAATACATGTACTGACATAGATATTTCTGTGTGTGAATTTAAATATGTGTCTTTGTGTTTCTTCCCTTTGTACATGAAAGACAATCCCACTTTGCTGCGACAGGCACCCCAACATATTTATCTTCTTTCTTTCTCTCCTATTCTGCACTGGCTAATTGTAAAACACTCGCTCTAGACGTGCAGTGGGGTTCTTCCTCCTCATAGCATTCCTCAGCACGCCATCAAAGGAGAAGGAGAACAGGATTTTGCGAGGATTTTGACGAGGTGCACCCATCTGGCAGAAAAAGTAAATTGAGCAGCTGGAGGGTTCTTATGACTTGTACGAGGACATCAAGGGGATTGATGGCTAAATTATTTATATGTCGGCCACCACAGAAATCATCGGGTGGCCACCGAAAGTCCCCATGAGCCAAGCAAATAGCTTCGGGAGGTTGTGCACGATTTGACCTCTTGTGACCTCGGAAGTAATGAATGATGCTTAAAGTGCTGTGTGTTTGTGTAAGTAGGGTGATCTATCAGGGAGAAAGAGCTAACTTACCTTGAGTCAAATGGCCAATAAAATAATCACCATCTTCCTCTGCTGCCAGAACTGCTGTCAAAATGAGGATCTCTAGACTATAATGAGAACATAACCGTCATCAATATGCTAGGGTCATTCGTTTTGTCTCTTGCCCTCCAAATCCATGAAGGAGAGTGACGGCTTATCCTACTGCAACTGTCTACTTGGCGAAATGAGAAAGTGGATTTTTTTTTCTCTGTGCTTTTGATTAAGTTAATTAGTTACATGTGATCTTCCTATGTCAGTAGCGCCGTTTCATCATCATTTTTTTCGGTGCAGTTCAGCATCACAAACTGGTCCAAACAGCGGCAATTCTTATGAAATCTTGTTACAATAACCAACTGTAACCCAGATATGAACGACTGCATAATTTCCAATTCCTAAATTGTGCAAAGTACTGCAAAATTAATGTTATAGCACAGCATATGCAGAAAAGTAATATCTTCTGAGAATATTTTAATAACATTCTTAGAGATAATGTAATTACACAAAGATTGCATGCTGATAATTTCATAAGATAAAATGCTAAAGATTACTTCTCATCATATCATGAAATTGTTTTGCATAATGAGTCAACATGCAATGCAAACAAGAATATTATGAAATGTTTGTAACTGCAAATCTGTTGGCCTAAATACCGTGTTCACAAGTCACCCGTGAGAGGAAACATTGGATTTTTGTGTGTTTCTGCGTTTAGGTCTTGATTTGATGTTTGTGTGTTCTCTATTGATGTGTGCAGCTTCTTTCTTTCACTCTCTGTGTTTTCACTCTCTCCAAGGTTAAGGGCTCTCCCAGAGCCTCGGGGTTGACAAACAACTTTAGCACTATAACATGTACAGGGGGAGCAGGTGAGAGAGAGAGTGCGCCAAAGGACCCGAAATGAAAAGGAACACAATTTTGAGTTGGAGGGAGAACACACACACCCCCACACCCACACCCACACACAGACGGAGAGACACACACACACACACACTCTTTCGCTCTCTCGCTCTCTCTCAGGAAAAACTCCTCAGTAAAAACTCCTCCTCACCTCACCTAAGCACACTCTACGAAGGCAGCCTTTACCACACAGCTAAGGGAAGGAGGCCCTGCTGGCCCAAAATACCTCTTTACACCAACTGTTCTTCCTTCACTGCTGGCAACCTGCACTTGGCTGTATTTCCCAGTAAGTCCTGAGTCAACCAGCCACAGGGCATCGTAGCATCCTCAATCTGAAATTACACAAAAACCTACCATTAGCCATCTCTTAATTCCAAACTGCTCCTTTTTCTTCCAACAGGCCCCAACAGAGTCAAGCAAAACTTTTGAGCAGCAAAAAACATATAATTTGAGCTATAATCGTATTGAGTTAGCTAGCTTCATATCTACCTGAGTCTGCTTTATGTCTGCTTTATGTGTGTGGTCATATAGCTCATTCAGTTGAATGCGCTGCATAGGGGCCAGTCATGATTTACATATATGGTACTGTGAAGCACTTTGTACACAAGCGCCTACCCAGCAGCACATTTTGTCCACTAAATGGCTGATTAGAACTTAAGTTATACAAATATCTCAGAGGCAGAGCTGTTCTGGAAAAAAAAAAATCTCCACAAGTCAAACCTCAATTGAAGGATCCAAAGAAGCACAAGTTGTTCAGGCTAAATAAAACCTCAGACTGAAGCCCACTGAAAAAGCCAAGGGTAAGAGAGAGGGTAGCTATCATTAAGACACATGACACTCTTGCTACTGTCTAGCCAAACTAGGCTTTCGATTTTAGCTAGTTAGCTTAGCTGACATTTTCGGACTACCCATAATAGCAACATATAGGGACATATATTCTCTCTAAATGTAATTCCTTTGACTGAAAACAGCCCAATGCTCACTCAATGGTATATTCCTTCAACATGAAAGAAGAGTACCTCTGTTATATTAGCAAAAATCCATGGTCTGATTTGAAGAAGCAATACAGAGTGCAGATGGTGAGTTCAGTTGGAGAACATAGATAATGCAGACATCTTTATTGAGCCACCTGATGTTGAGAGTCTGGACAATACAGAGGACAGTGGAGACGAGGAGATGGAAGGGACACTTAGAGGAATCGATGAACAGTACAGCTGGTCTGGAAGATGGAGAAAATTAAGTTGGTATATTAGTTGGGTATTTATGAGCGATATTGTCACTGACTACATTTTTATTCTTGTTCAAGGTAATGGTAATGTGTTTGAATGAGAGAGCATCTTCTTTAAAACACCATTTCAGGTAGTATTTCCTGAACCCCACCTCTCCACCGCACCCTCCTTTCTTAGCGAGCATGCCGATATTGCATGATTATGAATGACATGGCCACAAATTGAGAGAGAGAGAGAGAGAGAGAGAGAGAGAGAGAGAGAGAGAGAGAGTGGTTAAGTTAAACCTCATTCTTTGAGGTTTAACTTTACCACTAAAATTGCTGTAGTCTCCAGAGCACCTCTACCTCTCACAAATGTTTGTTAAACTAAAACTTCAATCTGCCACCCAAAAGCATCTGAGCCAGCCTTGGATGTGAGTCTCCATTCCCAGTCCCTATGTGACCGTGACGTTTGTCCTCTTCCAGCCATAGGAGCAGGCATTGATCTGTGTCGAGCTGGTTGTCTGCTCCTTTTAGCTTAACCGCCACGGACTCATTGTGATACCTCGGTGTCCTACAGGTGTCATTGGGCCCCATTACCGAAGACAGGCTTGATTGGCTATGCAAGACACCTCGACGCATTACAGTCGGTGGAACTGGTGTGATTCCCATTTCCACGGCTCAGCCCTCATTTGCACATCACACAGAGATTGCTGCAATGTGCCGCTGTTTGACTGGCAGGGCGAAAGTGACAGAGGGAATTTCCCAAACGATGGCTTTTTTAATGCGAATGTTTTGCCAGACAATGAGGTATGGGATGAAGCCTTAGGCTTAGATGTGTGGGAAATCTGCCTGGAGGACAATAATCCTTCAGACAAAAGTTGAGTTGGTTTATTTTGTGCATATTTATGTTCAATTTAAAAGGTTTGAAATATAAATACCTCACCTCCAAATACGCAGGCTCTGTTGTCGTTAACCATGATTTTACTAACTTGCAGCCTTAGATAATACGGCTTGAAAATAACACTCATCTGAAAACCCAAAATTAACAGAAATAAGAGTCCATTTGTATGGCAGCGCCTTGGAAAGAGCTCATGTCGATGACATGGTATATTTGCTCAGCTTGTCCTTGTCTTCTTCTTCTTCTTTTTTTTGTTATAAAGACCTAACAGGCTTAATCCACTTTCAAGTGTATACACAATAGACTGTTAGTGGACTGAACACACACACACACTAACACACATACACACACGGCTCTGTCCTTCTGTTTTACTTACTTATGGTTTTACTTAAATCCCTGATGCATGTTACGTATAATGCAGCACTGGAGAGCATTCTTATGCTCGATATACCACTATAACATTGCATTTGTTTTTTGTTTTTCTAATAGACCTTTTTCACAGCAGCCACTTTGACATTAAGTATCAGGTAAACATGAGTGCTGTTAATGACATTAATGAAGGTTCTGTTCCATTAACAGAGCCAGGGTCCTGCTATTGTTCATGCTGGTTTACTGGAAAGACTCTGCTACACTTAAATGGAACAGAACCTTCATTAGTGTGATTAGTAACACCTGTGTTCAGCTGCTATTTCATGTCAAAATGGCTGCTGTGAAAAAGGTGTATTGTGATGGGCAGACCAAACTGCAGAAACTCACTAAATAACTACAGAAGGTTAATGAGTAATGAAGATCAGCTGGCGCTGGGTTTATTGCAAAAACAGGTGTGTATTAGCAGGTAAATCATTTCCTATGATTATGTAAGCTCTTTGCTATTGTATTCCCCTACAGTTTTCAGCAAACCCCAACTAAACAGCCTAAAGGTAGGCTTAAACTAAAAATATTTAATTTCACTGTTAGCTTTAGTAGCATTTAAGCTACGTAGCATTTAATTGTGTTTGCTAGTTAGTTGCTAGTTAAAGAACTAGTTGTTAGCATGCACTGGCTTCATATATGCTCAGGGAAAACTGATACTTGACTTTGAGGTTTTTGTTTCATGTTGTTTCTATGGAAAAAAAAAATCACTTAAATTGCTGCATACTCTGTTGGCATTCAAATGTAATAATAAGCTACACTATTGTGCTAGTGACGGCTAGCTACAGTGGCTAAAATGATTTCAAAACATATTGTAAAAGCACATATCATCCACAATGTTAAACCTGCGGAAGTTACACAGAAAAAGTAATTCATTAACAGTTACTTGTTATTATTTTGAAAGAGTAATGATTTTTCTTTAATTATTAGTCCCTAAGGAAAGTATGTTATTTGGACTGTCCAATGTCAGTATTCAAATTAACATCAATAGACTGTCAGTTGACTTTTCACTCTGCAATTTAGGATTAGGTTGATACAAAGTTGAATATTAACATTGGACAGTTCAAATAATTTTTTTCTCTCTCTCTTAAACATAGTCCTCTAATCCTTAGTAAAATGTAGAGCACAGTGACGGACATAAATTATTTATTTTTTTATGTTTTATTAAGGACAAAAATTACTTGAATAGACCTGCTCAATTTGACTAACTATGACATGTCCCCCTTTTATCTTTTTTCACATGCTAGAGCTGCCTACTCTCCCTGAAATGTTTATTGTGGCTAGTCCAACTATCCACAGTAGTACATATTAAGCTTTCAAAAGTTTTTTTTTAAGCTCCACTTCCAAAAAAAAAGTAGCCAATGTTTTTCTGCCTGCGACTGCAACTTTGCTTCCTTCTGTCACTGGTATATTGTTTAAAATTTGTCAGAAAGGTGGTGATTCTTCCGTAGACAAGAGCAATATCTCTCTCACCATGTTGCCTAATTTCTCTCTGAATTACCTCCACGGGCTGAACGACAATCAATGTTTGCCTGTTAGGAGAGGTTGAGGCATCCTCACAATCATGTGTCCGGGGAGTGGGGTCGGGACATTGCTACATGTCAGTTTTGATCAGCTCCTTGGACAGATTGCTTGTCGAGTTTGCAGCCGTGAATAGGCGTTTCTGGCCTGCATATAGCTTACATAGTACATTGTACTATTCTTATCTTCATTTGATATAAAATGATGTAAGCATCAGCAGTCATCATAACATCCAGCATTCATTGACACTGTGCCTCTATTTTGTTTACATCATGCTACAGAACAACAGCTAATACAGTCTGTGTATGTATAAATTGAGAGAGGCAAACCAAAAGCAAAACAATTTTCATTCAGTATTGGTTGTTTAATTCATTGCCTTGTGGCATAATTGTTTTGATATTCTTTGTTTAAGTAACAGCATGTTTACCTGGCCTGTTAAGTGATTAGTGAAAATCAGACTCTTGTGCATTACACCACTTTCCAGAATATGAGGCTACAAAGGCACTGTCAGCTCTAGTTTTTAGGTTGGGCCTTGGAATAGCCAGCAAGCCTAGCTCATAAGCTGAGTAAGACCTAAGGGGCCCAGCAGCTCTGTGAACCCAGCAACTTAGCAATGTAGACTGGAAGCCTGACCATGCAATGCCTTGTATGCGATGACAAGGATTTTGAAATCAATTCTATACTTGACTGGAAGCCAATGAAGAGTGGCCAGTATTTGGGTGATGTGGGACCCACGGCTAGTGTTTGTCAAAAGCCTGGCAGCAGCATTCTGTACTAACTGGAGGCGGGTCATCACTGACTGGCTGAGGCAGGACAACAAGGCTTTACAATAGTCCAGCATGACTGATTGTGACTGAAAGATGGAACTGATATGATTTTGGCAATGATTCTCAATTGGAAGAGACAAGACTGAGCTAACTTCTTGATATGTTGCACAAAATTGATATAATGGATAATGGATATTGGATATACTACAAAAGTGAGACCTTTTGCCAGTGAAAACAAACCATTTAGAGAAAGCACTATGGTTAACATTTGCCAGACGGTTCTGTGCCACATATCCCTTTTTCCTTAAGTGTCTAATAATCTCAATGAAAAAGTAAAATGGAAAATGTTATGAAATTTTGATGATTGTATCTTCAAAAGGACTTCCTTGGATGTGAAGCATTATTATTTTATTAAGCATTGCTGATTTATTGAAAAGCATATTATATGCTGTTAAATATTAATGTTGTTGTGAAGGCTCATAGACTTGTCAGGAACCCTGCTGTTAGATTACAGGTTAATTTAGTCTTGATTGATGAACAAATGGGATCAGTTAGGTCAGAGGTGTGGTGACTCATGGTCCCCAGAGTGCTGCAGATGTCGAGTAATGTCACATTGTCAGCAGTAGTCACGGGTGTGTCGGTCACACACGAGGAGTTATATGTGCGTGTGTGTGTGTGTGTGTGTGTAAAGGGCTAATGTGTGCCCTTATTCCCTTCATTATCACCTCACAACCTTACCAGGTCATTGCAACCCCCCCAAAGACACACACATGCACTTGCCTTTATCCGGTGAGAGTGTTCCAGCGGTACACAGGTTATTTACAGC
>OMKZ01050204.1:0-11710 GCA_900302535.1 Neoniphon sammara | reverse complement strand
TGGGACTATGATGGATGTAACCTGGCTGATAATGGTTTGGTTAAATGAAGTTATTATTTTGGTAAAGTTATGCAATATTGCAGTACAGTTGAAGCATGTTGCAATATTCAATGTTATTTGAAATATGCATTATTAGAAATGCTTTATTACCTGTTGTAAATCATGGCCAATGAGGTGAGAAGACAGGTGATGGGAGAGGAGGGGTTGGACAGGTGGTCATTGCTTTTTAAGAACGAAAAGTTTAATGCATGTATTTTATGGAAACAGTCCTATAATTTATTAGGTTGATGACTAACTGATTGTGTGAACTGTAAGTTGTGAGAGTGGTTTTTATGATGTAAACTTTGGAGAGATTATAACGTTAGCATTCTCTAGTTCCACTGTACCGTATCTGACAGCATGCTAACTAGCTAACCTAGCTCGATACCGTATTATCGGACTGGGAATTAGCCATGTTAGCTAGATCAGCAAACAACAGCTACACCCTGGCAAATAAAGATGACTTGACTTCGCACGAGGCACGGAGCGACACCAGACAGCAGTTTGATGTACCAGAACACTCAGACGTCCTCATGGCCACGCTGGATACTCGTGCTGGAACAAGCTTCACAAACAGACTCGTCTCTCGTCTCCACCCACGCACAGAAAAATACTCGCATGTGTGGTCATTTTCTCCTGAACTGAGTAAATGAGTGTCATTTTTTTCTCCATTGGCTCGTGGGAGTGAAGAAGATATATTTTGCAAGTAATCAGGCCTGCAACGGGGGGTTATGGACTCATTTCTTTTGATTTATGTTTTAAACATGCCAGCTTTATGTTTGAGCTCATATTCATATAAACACCATTCTAAGTGTCATTGCAATTTGGAGACAAGTGTAATAGTCATTTAGACTGTTTAAAAGTGGGGCTTTTGAATGTGACTACATTTTGTACAGCAGTGTACAAACAGTACAAGTGTGGAGGTTTATTTTAATACTGGAAAGGGTATTTTCTTTACAACACACTTGAGTGCACTGTATACATGGAAGAGTGAAACTGAAAAGGTATTTCTTCTGAAACTGAATTGAATTGAGACTGAACTACATCATACTGTGAAGTGAACTTTTTACGACTGCGAAACCTTGAAACCTAAAAAACCTAATATTTTTTGATACCATTCAATTTACTTGATTTACTTGATTCATAAGAAAGTATTTCAACTACTTACATTCTTGTTTTTGTCTTATGTATTGACCTAATTATTTACAAGGTACATGCTTTTCATGTTTAGTGTTTATTTATTTCATGGGAATATTACTATTTAGAAGTGAATCATAATAATTGTGAATAATTGGTGTCAGGAACCAAATATGGAACTATTCACTTCCAGAAATGACTGATGCAGACACTGACATCAAATCCTCGGTGCAAAAGTTGCTATAAAGCCATCCAGGTGAAGGTGAAGGTGTTTTTTGTGCAATGTGGAGGTAGTATTGGGCTTTTAGATACTGAACTTTTTTTTTTTTAACATTTTGAACTTGAAATTTAAAGACACCATGAAACAAACTCCATGACCTCCACTTACTGGAAAACAGAATATATTCAATGGAGACCTGATGCTGCCCTAGTGGGCATCAATAAAAATTCAAACCAAAAAAACCTTCACAAATAAAACCTCCATCTACTCTATCAAATAAAACTTTGTTTAGCTCCTGATCTGATTTCCAATTGGTTTACTCTTTTGAATGCTCCCTCCCCACTTTACATCCTGAACCAACATCCTGTTACAACAGGAAGTGCATAAAATCAAGGAAGTTAGAGTGTCATTTCATGTCTTTAAACTTATTTGTGTCAAAGTCATAATTCTGGCATCATGACAGCGCTACTATAGCACAGTCATTGTCACTGATGGAAACATTTGGCACTGATTTGCACTTTTCTTTTACTGTTCCTCCCTCTCTGCGGCTTTACCACTGTATCTGTCTTTCCTTCTGTCTCTTTATCTCCCTCTTTGTCCGTCTCCGTCTCTCTCTCTCCACGAGGCAGCCGGGGACAAGCTTCAGCAGAGCGCATTTCTAAACAGCCTGTCTATGGGGGGTTAGTTTGTTTTACTGTCCCAGCAGGAGGGCTGATGGGAGTCAACCAGGGTCAAGGCAGGCTGAGACTTCATAGCAGCGCTCTGACAGGGGGGCGTAGCCTCTTCAGACCCCACAGATTGCTGGTTCAATAACGGCACCAAGCGCCCCACTCAGGGAGTTCACCTCCCCTTTATAGAGGACGACTTTAATCAACCTGGTTGAATTGTTTGCGTTATTGTTTTAAAGGGGTAGTAAGTCTTTTTTTTTTTTTTTTTTTTTTTTTTAAGATGGTGTCAGTTTTTCCATTTCGTTGAGTAGGGGACTCGGTTGACCATAAAATTCGCAATAGCTGTGTCCAATGTATGGCCTGCACACGACAGATGGAGGGAAGAGCAGGTTCAACATTTCATCTGGCATGCTTTCAGTTTGGAGGTCTGACAGTAAACACTTCTGTTCCATATGGAGAGCAGCATAATAGGGATGCTATTAAAAATCTGTGCAAGTTTAGCATAGATAAAGTTACTTTGTTAGTGTTGGGGAGGAGTTATTGAGGCCAGAGTTTTTACCCACTATTGTCGTCCTCTTGCGTTGTGATGTCCCGCCCCTGGAGGATGTGTGAAAGGAGTTTACAGGCATGGCGAACAGCTCTTGGCAGATGTGAGCAGCTGGGCTCTGCAGAAGGGCTACTTAAAGAGGCCTTACAGGTGCGGTAATGAGCAGGTTTTTAAAATCCCCCCGCCGCCTCGCTCCTAATCAGCCTTGGGGCTATTTTTACCAACCCCTACGGGCCCCTCGGGCTCATCCACTTTGAGTTGCTCTGAGAGGGCACGCCGTTCTCACTGAAACACACACGCACATTTAGTGACACGCAGAGATACAGCGATATAGCGGGCACACACGCAAATTCAGCGCTCATGCACACGTGCTCTCACGCAGACACGCACACTCACATGTTCTGTCGAGCCACGGGCGAGACAATAGTCACATTCTCTCACCTTGTTAGGGCTTTTAGAGGTTTTTCTGGTGGTTTAAAGTTTTGTCGGAGGAGTAGTGAGGGATTTGACTGCTGTCTCTTGAAAAAATCCACTACCTCCATTTCAGAAAGGACAAAGCACGCTACTTTCACACACATATTGGTGCAGAGATACGGATGTAATATACAGTGGGTTTAGTTAACACTAGAGGTGTAATGATTCATTCATTGCATCAATGCACTGATTATAATTTCTGCTGCTGTATCAATCTGCTAAAAGGAATAAATGGAATAAATTGATTTGATATGAATCGACTTGATCCATTAATTAGGATTTTAGGTTTTATATATTAGCACAGTAGCAAACATACAAAAAAGGAAAGTAATTAAGACAGACTATGGAGGTGAAATTAAAAAAACTTAAAGGTTTACTCATGCATAGGACAAGCAAACCATAATATTGTGTCGATCTAAGTCAGAGTACTGTAAATTGCAACTTTTTCCATAATGCCTATTTTTTTTGGATAAATGAATTTTGCTGTCTGATTTATTCATTTATTTATTATTTTATTTTTTCACATTTCAGTAGAAAAATGATAGCCTTACATTATTGCACTTGTTTATTTAATAGATGTAAATTTTGGGGTAAAGGTACTGAATCAAACCATTGACTTGAGTCATGATTTACAGAATTGAACTGAATATTAAAAAAAAATAAAAATAAAAAAATTTGAATTGCCAACTAGTAAGTTGTGACTTGAACTGACTCTCAAACACTAATAGTGCAAGACACCATTTTTTGCCCTGAAACACATCAATTTCCAAAATGCCTGCCATAACTTTTCCTAGATACACTTCCAAGGAAATAAAAGTTTATTATTTACTCCCCTCAGGTTATATCTTCTTGACTTTTCAGTGTTAAACTCAGTTTTGACACCATTTTTGACTGTTTTGAGATTTGACATCATACTATAATGGGATCAGTTCTTCAGTAATGACTTGATATACTTTCTAAACGCCTTCTTAAACTGCACATGACAAACTCTCTTTCTCTCTCTGTCTGTTCTCGCTCTCTCTGGATGTCTTTCACTCCCCTCCCTGTTTTCCCAGCTTGATTGACACTGTGGAAGGTCAGCAACATGTACATCATACTACACTTCAACACGCACGCACACACACACACACAGACTCACAAACTCGCAAACAAACACACAACAACATGACACGGGTAAGCGGTTTTCCAGCCGGTGGAAAATCATAATCCTGTCATCTCGGGGAAAGTGGATCCAGCGTGGTGGGATGTTGCCGTGGCAGCAGCTAACCTTTGGCCAAGCGGAGCTCTGTTATGTGTGTTAGTCCTATCCAGGGCCCAGTTTACAGTGCAGCGAGCCGCCTCAGAGCTTTAGCAGCTCCCGGCCCTGCTGCGAGAAGGACCAGACGTCTCGCCCGGGGACTGAAGAGCTCAGACAAGATGGAGACAGACACAGGCTTCTGTTGGATGACTGGATCTTTCAACATGACACACCCCCGCGGGTTTGTTGTACGGAGCGTCGTGCAGACACCACTGTCAGGTTGCTAGCCAGTCTATGGGCGTGTTCGCTTCCCTGATTCTCCCTGTTCCCCCATCTGTCTTTCTGTCTGACTCTTTCTCTTTTTTTTGTTTGTATCTCTGCCTGTCTCCTTTGTCCTCCTCCTCTCTCTATCTGTCAGTCTCTGTGTTTGTCTCTTTGTCTTTTCTTTTTTTTTCCTTGAAACTGCTATGTGCATTTGGTCGTCCACGAGGATAAGTGCAAAAGAAAGGATTGGGATTAATTAGCTATCATTCCCCACACTTGAAGAATGCGGTCCAAGGTTCAAGGCAGCTCTCTTTCTCGCCTTGCACCATCTCGGGAGTTTGAAGCCCCGGAAAGCCTTAGATCATCTGAAATGTTTAAGTCTGCACCAGGCCTTTGAAATAATTACACGGCGAAGGAATGCTCATTTTGGAGACGAGCTGAAATCATTTCCGTTTGCTCTCCTTTTTTTCCCCCGTTACACTCGTCCGCATTTGAAGTTCTCAACTGCGGTGGAAATGCACCTACTTATCGTCTCCTCTCTGATGCAAAGTGTACTCCGCAAAAAAACCAGGACTTTCCACTCAAAGTGCTGCAGAGCCTGCAGCCCGAGTGCAAACACTCCTGGATGACAGAGAACAGAAATAGGTTATTAATCCAGTCATTCATCCGCCAGTGACAGACTCACAGAAGAAATCAGCACCTACAGCTGATAGAGGCTCACTCCAAAAGCCCCAGGCGAGAGTTGTTCTGACACTCTTAGCCATTTGCCTGGCATCCTCTCCGTTAGAATTACTGAACTACCGAGTAGATTTGAACACCTACATGTTGCCACACTCCTCATCTCCAGTGTTATCCCTCAAAACATTTTGACAGCTACGTGATATTTATTGGCAATTAGCATTTTGCATTGAAATGACTTGACATGACAATCCTTTGAGGTCAGGTTTTAAAAAAATAAAATTAAAAATCAGACCCATTTACAGCTATTTTTATGTCGAATTTATGCTTAGACTGCTTTGCCTCAGACTTGTCATTGCCCAATTCCCGGTGAGTATACAACAACTCATTTTCTCACATGTAGCATCTGCTCTAACTTGATCATCATGCTAGAATTATATTAATTTAGCTGTGCAAAATGTTCATCTTATGCCAAAACAAAGAAAGAAAGAAACAAACAAAAAATGGGAGGTATTTTATATTATAACAGCTTAATTAACAATTTCAGTTTGTATGACACTTTATTTGAAGGCTGAACTATATAACACATCCATTTAGTCTGCAAGTGGCATAAACAAACAAATGCTGCTGCAATGTTTGGTAGGTTTGTGGGGAAAAGAATGGCTTGAAAATTACTTTTATTGAGAAGTGCATTGCCTTGAGGACTTTGATTATGTAGATAAATATCTTAAAAATGCAGCTCAGGATTTGTATATTTAAACCAAACACAATTCAGTATTATCAGTAATGATTGTATGATTTGTATGTTTTATGTTCTTGAATGTTTGAATTGATATATGTGCCCATTTTCAAGCTACAGTGTGAGTTGGAAATGAAAAAGTTGCACCCAGCAACTTAGACAAAGCTCTACCTCAAATCGTTCACTCAATTTGTGATTGACATTAAAAGAAAGCCATGTATAAATGATTTCCCCCAAGGTTTTATGTAATTGTATTGAACTTTTCAAGTGTTCAACGTGCATGCTGTTTAATGGTGGTAATGTCAATTAGCGTTGGTATGACGCGGCGTAGGCACGGCATCAGGTTCAAGGATAAAGCTGTACAAGCTGAGAGATGCCGAGACACTAGCAGTCTAAGAGGCCAATTATTTCAAGTTTCAGAGGCTGTGAGAATGTTCTGCTAATTATTGAAAGCTGAGTTTGTTCAGGTTTGCTGAAAAGCTTGAGATACACTAGAACAATTTGCTCCCATTGAGTATCTGCAAGGCTAATTGACGTCAGTCTGACTATTGAAAGAAAGGAGTCCATTTTGTTTGGTACACACGTCCATTCACTTTGGATGCACCACCTCAACTTCAGAAGTATTTTGACTGTATTTCACACCCTGGAGCAGCTGCAAAGAAAGTTTTGCCAATGCTGAAAGTAAACAGGAGTTTGAAGGACCTTCAGTGGTGTACATCTTCCTGTGGGTACATAAACTTTAAAATGTGGGCTTCAAAAGACTAGCTTTCTGAGACATAATGGGAGCAAGATAACAGCTATATTTACTAAAGTGATTTCATGCAAAATTACCACACTGCCAATGCAACACAAACACTGATTTGCCTAAATACACAATCAAAGTGTGCGCGCACACTTACATCCCAATACATAAACACACACAGCACACGCACAAAATCTCTCACAAAGTGTGCGGAAAATGTATAATCTCACCAAATCACGCTATTTAGTCTCTCAAGCTTCAGAAAGAAGTCCTGCAGTCATACTAATTTAGCAACATGCAGTGATTGGTGTTATGAGGCAGAGAATCACAAGATGTCCACTCTGTGAATGGAGGAAAGAAATACAAAGTGCTCACACGCCAGTGGGTGAAAACATTTGCAATAGGACCCAAAAAATGAATACATAATATATATGCCTACAAGAATATACTAAGAATACACACACAACAGCATTTTTTGCATGATCCTTTGGCAAACAATCTGTGGAACAGATCCGCTTTTGTTAGACACACTGAGACACTTACCAGACCAGGCATGTTTGTCTTTCATTTTGTAGAGTGCACCTAGACACCTGAGGGATCACCAGAGAGGTCATGAACACCACTGACCTGTGTCCATCTTATTGTTCCAACAAAATGGCCGACCCTTCCTCAGCGGAACTATAACAATGACGGACAGACCCTTAAAGTGGAACCATGGAAAGAATAAAGAAATTCCGACAGAAGGAGAGATCTTGCAGCTTTGAGAGGTTCACGGGGTCAATATTTTTAAATTCCTCTTCTTTTTGGGAAAGATGAGGTCACGGTTACGCCTGTTTAAGTGATTGAAGAGGGATTCAAAATGGCCGGAGATTGAGCTGTGTGTGTTTTTTGTGGAGCGTTCCTGCAGCTGAGGCCATGTGCGGGAGCTGAGCGCAGATCGGCCAACAATCTGTCTCTGTGCTGAATCAGGAATAAAATGAAGATTGGGAAGGAGTTTGCATGTGGCGGCAATAAGAATCAACCAAAACACCGATGAAGGGTTGAACCTGAAGCTATTTGGTCTTCATAAGTTATGCTACTGCTTCCTGAAATGTGGTCAGCCATGGCAGTGGTGTTGTAGATGGGGAGCTTAAATCTTCCTATATCACATTATTGATGCAGATAATCAAAGAAAACCTGCAAACAATTCAAAATGAGTGACAGAGAGTCAAACTAGTGGCAAACTACATAAATATTCAACCACATCTCATGCTCTGTCTTGGTCGACCTGCATGTTTCAACTGTTTGCGATGTTCAGACATGCAAATACAAGGTCAGCATCCTCATTAGACAGATGAAATATCACACGGTTTGGGGGGGAAATAAAACAGAAACATGGAAAAGGCAATGGGGCAGCTAAGAAAGAAGAGAAAAAAAAAAGGATGAAATGGAGATACACACGGAAATAGAGATACAGCAAGAGGCAGCGAGAAGGGAAGTGAGAAATACCAGGGAGAGAGACGGAGAGAGACAGAAAGAGACAGGCAGAGACAGGAATGCTGAAGAAAAGCAAGAATCAAGGATGGGGGCGGAGGAGAGGGGGGGTAATTGGTCAATAGCTACGTCTGCTCCTATTGAGAGGAGCATCATTTACTGCCACGGCACCAGGCCAAAAGGAATCCCCATGAAATGAAGCACTTAAAAAGAGCAGGGCATGTGTAATTACAGGCGTGGGCAGCGCGATGTGAGCGTAGGCGTACCTTGGCACCCTCCGAGGCAGGGGAATGAGCAAGGAAAAGAGTGGAATAGGGGCGTGAAGATTATGAAGAGCGAGAGATTTGTGAGAGGAGGGAGAGAGCGAGGCCAGGGGAGAGCGGTGGATTGATGACGGGGGTTGAGGGCGGACAGACTAGGAGGAAAGAAAGAGGGAAAGGGAACAAACAAAAAAGAAAGTCTGAGCCAAATCCACAAGGTGAGTCGGTAAAGCCCGGGAGCATGTAAGGCTGAGGGAGAGATGGAGGGCTGGTTGGCACAGGCTCCAGTCAAACCAGCTGTTCCCCCTTACACACCGACGCTCAGCAGTGGACTAATAGGCACAGTGAGTCAGTGGCTGCGTCTCCTGTCTCCCAGGCTGCCTGGAGGGGCTGTATTGATAATATCCCAGCCTGCAAGGCTCAATCCTTCCCCTGGGGCATCGGCAGCAAGTGGATGAAGAGTCCCCGGACGGTCTTTTGGCTCCACAGCTAGACAGTGCAGAAGAGGAAGAGACGTGCAGGTACACGCGTGCACCGGCGCTCGCACTGACACACACGTGCACACACGCCCGCGCGCACAGACACATTCCCACACCTCATTTATTCTCATTTTGAGTCTCTCCTCTCGCTCTTGCTGCAGAGCGAGGGGCAGAGAGCAATGATCACAGAGGAGGCAGGGAGATGTATGAAGGAGGGAGAGGAGAGACAGGAAAAGAGAGGAAAGAGAATGACAGCCTACACCAAAGATAGTCCTCCTCTCTGCTCTCCTATCAGAAGTGCTAATCCAGCCAAAGGAGGCACCGACCACCTCTCACGCCTGCCTCCTCCTCTCCATCTTGTTAGGGCCAGATGGGAGAGAAAGTGACTTCCCGCCGCACTTCCACCACAGGGCTCTTTCCCTTACATTAATACCTTTACTGCTTGGCTCCATTTGTTACACACACTCAAGACACACACTCAGGGGGAGCCCGGGGCTTTGAATGATAGCCATATGCAGAGCTGTGCTCATCTGTAACCCCCCGTGGCTGGAACAAAGTACAGTAGACTCCTTGAGCGCTGAAACCAAGGTTAACATTTGGTAGTGGCGCACTGCAGACTGATTCGGGGCCTCTGCATAGAGCTACACCCAAGTGGGGTCGCGGTTCCATAAAGGTTAGCAAAGTGGGCGGAAGGTTGCTCATTTAAATTCATGTGTGCAAAAATCTGGGCAGGCAAGGGGAGCGAGCAACTTTCTCCTCTCATACCACAACTACGGTTTGAAAGACGTTTAGCCACTCTGTGGTCAACAACGGGCACCAGTGGTTGCACGGCTCCCAGGTGTGAATGTGTGTTAATGTGTGAATATGAGGCAAAGTGTTGCTGGAAAAGCATGCATGCTCAGCAAAACCCTCCCCCTGATAAATAGAGGTTAAAAAAAAGAGTGCTGATGAGCGGATCAAAGGCAGGGAAACGGCGGAGGACTCGCACTAGGGCAAACCGAACCAACACCGGCTCCCTATTAAAATTCAAACAGGGCAAACCAAGGGTATAGAAACTAATACATAATGATTGGGTTCGTTGACTGTGCGTGTGTGTGTGTGTGTGTGTGTGTGTGTGTGTGTGTGTGTAGTCTGTGGTGAAACAAAGCATTGGAAGACTCCTCTTTTCCATTATACAGGAAGCACCATTTCTTAATTAGTTTGTTGATGAATGTAGCCCTTTGTGCTCATTGGGGAGACAAAAAATGGGGTGACCTATGCATGAATAAGCCCAAACCACCTTGAATTAGCTGCATACCTAACCGTGTGTGTATGTGTGTATGTGTGTGTGAGGCTGAAAATTAAAGGTGCTGCCTAGTTTGTGAGACAAATGCTATTATCAGAGCTGAGGTGTTATGTGTGGATCACAACTCTAATATGCTTCATTGGGGAATAATTTTCTTTTTGCCATATTTGGGGTGAGAAAAATTACCTGCAACACAGAAAATCAGAGGCAAACAGAGACAACCTCAGCCGGCCTGCACAAAGAATTTAAAACGTTAAATAAAAATTAACCTTTGGTATCGCTGAGTGAGAAGCATAAATGGAGCAGTCAGCTGTTTGCTGATGTTATATTTACCTCCAAATAATGTTGCTGTCTTCTGGGTAGAATTTTGCATATCCCCCCGACATGTGAATAAATCAAATTATGCCGGATGTGGCTGCTGTTTGCGTCGACACGGCAGCGACATGGAGGCATTTCATCAGCGAAGCAAGAAGCAGAAATGATGTTTTACTTCTTGTGCACACTGGGTGTGTGTTAAGTGTTTACTCATTAGGAAAGGGTTTGAAATAGAGGCCTTAGCCTGCTCAGAAAATGCAAATGTGTCGCAGAGGAACAGAAATGTATGTGCTGGCAAATAACCCTGGCTACAGGGACAAGCTGAGTGAAGACCATCCAGGCCCCTTGGTGTGCATGTGTTTATCTGTTGGTTTATGTGTCAGTAGTAGGCAGGGCCCCTGCTGGGAGGAAAGATGTTGTATGCTAGACACCATCGATAATGTATTGCAGGGGGTGTCACTGAACGTGTCCCTTAGCGAATACACAAAAACATATACACACACACACACACGTGGATGTCAGGACACAAACAGAGACAGGTGTGAGACAAGAGAAACAAATAAAGCGCAGCAGTGAACATATGTGAACACCCTACACAGCACCGCTGGCTAGGAGAGACACAGAATGTGTGCAGGTAACAAACTCGCTGTTGTCATTTGAAAGGATATATACGACTACAGGCCGTATTCAGTTATAAAGCTTCATCAGAGAGGAAAAGGAGGGCAGCCGTGCCATAGGACACCTTACTAAGGCAGCCATAATTACAGTACAAATCACACTGCTCTTTCCCTCCCGCGTCATTTGAAATAGTGGATTAAGAGCAAAACCAGGTTTTTGAAGCTCGGCCATCTCCGGAGCTTTTCTCCCCGGTCAGTGTGTGTATGTGCGAGAGCGTACGTGTCTGTGTGCTGGCCGCCTTATCTCATCTGAACCATCCACCTCTCACACAGCTCCCAGTCGATTTTTTACTCTCCAAGCCAGGGATGTCAGCTTAGGCCCCTGAAACTGGGTCATCCACAGGGACTTGGTGGGAAAAAAAAAAGGCTGGACACCGTCTGCAAAGCTGCCTGGACCACGGACAGGTAAGGGAGAAAGGGATAGAGGGATTGCAGAGAGGGGTAGGGGAGAAGAGGGGGAGGAGGAGGAGGAGGTC